>BPUM01001129.1:0-109468 GCA_020521455.1 Prunus kanzakura | reverse complement strand
CTGGTGGTTATATAAATGCTGATGCTACTTCTCGTTTTAGGCATCAGTGATAATAGATGTCTGGTTGTTTTTATCTTTCAACTTCAATTATTTCTGGAAAACTGAAGTTGTTATAAACAATAGGCATCATTTATGTAAGGAAAGGATAGGTATTTTGCTTGTTTCACATCACACTTTACTTAGTTACTGTAATAGTATTTAAGAAAGGCCTCATTTCCAAATCATGTTGTGTTGCCATTGCTCATAAAAAAAATACATTATATCAACAGTAATTTAAATATATCCATAATTGTCTATATATATATAAGCAAAATACTTGAATGATCCATACTTTTCACATCCAAATCACAAATTTACTAGCCCTACACCACAAATTATCCATACTTGTCTATGCATAAGCAAAATACTAGCTAGAAAGACATGTAAAATGAAGGAATGTTTAGCTTAATCAAAAAGCCATTCTAGGACATGACTTGCCAATTCTTCTCGCACCTCATCCAATTCCATTTGGGTGTACGTGTCCTTCCTTCTAGCTCTATACTGGAAAAAAAAAACACATAGAATGTAAACACAAAATATGAACATAAGCTTAAAAAGTGCAAGGTACTAAATTTGCATAAGATATGTTGTCACTTCAAATGAACCAATATGCAAATTTACGAAATCATATTAGTGAACAAGAAAATCTAATTTGTCAATCAATATAATTAGATAACAAGAAGTCATTAATTGGATCCCACTTCATGTTTAAACTAGCAATTAAATGATCATGTGATGGGGTAGAGAGTTGGACAAGCACAGCTAGCATTTTATCTCAATTTACAGAGACCTAACTACCAAAAAAACAGAGGCACATTGCTGTGAAAAAAATTACACAAGGTTCATATTAACACAAACCTAATGTTCGGACCACTTTGCAAAACCCAAGGGAAGGTGTCGTATAGTAGTGTAGCTCGGAAGTCCGAGTGTCGTATCCACAGAGAGCGGTGTAAAGATAACAGAGCTGAAAACGAACAATTATGATTGAAAAGTAGATTTATGCAAGATTTGATTTCAAGAAAAATCAATTGATTAAAACACTAAGGCATTGGGTTTCCACTTTTAACATAAGCATGCAACTCTTAATAATTTGATCCACAAAATATTTTCCTTTGTAGTTGTTCAAAATAATTAAAGCCCTTTTTAATTTCCTTTACAAGTATTCTAAGCATAACTTGTACCATTGGCAACAAACTATCAAAAAATAAACTTCATCAAAATTCTATTAATCTTTAGTAATTCTCTTCTCTTTTAAAAGCATGAAAGTTTTTACTACACAATGGGAAAAACATGATTGAACCCATGAAATAGAATATCAAACATTCATCAATTAATTAAAAAGAAAACTACAAATTCCATTTGAACAAAAACTACAAAATCACATTAAAGCTTAAGTTTGGATCAAACTAATAAAAATTACACACTTATATAAAAGCTTTCTCCCTAGCCTTAGCTAGGGAATTAGTTCCCCATAATAAAATTAAACTAAAAACAGAAATTAAAACTTAGAAAGATGGAGGGAAGAGAGAAAGCTCAAGAGTTGTGGAGCTTGGGTGTGATTTTACAATGCCATAGCTCCTCCTATTTATAGGAAAATGGGAGCAATTCTAAATTCATTAAATCCCTCCATTCATGAATTTAATATGTATTCCACTTGCCATCAAACCAATTGCCAATTTGCTTCCATTACTTATTCCATAGTGTTGATGACTCCATTCTCCAAATTCTTCATCTTCTTCAATGCACAACCGTAACCCATCTCTTCATTGTTTCTTCTTTTGGCATGGGTGTGGCACTTCATGCATTCTTTTCAATTCTTTTCTTTTGCTCCATCCATTGCTTCTTTTCCTTTCTTTTATGCCTTGGTGTGGCACTAATCTTCATCATTCATTTGGTCATTCCCAACTATAAATTGTTTAATGCCACCAAGTCTCTCTTTGATAATTCCTCAACCTTAAGATGAAATAATGAAATCATCATCAATTATGTAATGGGTATGTAAGCAAGTGCAAAAGTGAAAAACAAACCTAATTAACTAAAATTGTAAGAAAATCAATTACTAACAAATATATTTAGGGATAATAAATGTGATAGTTTATGTGCTCATCACCTAACTACCAAAAAAAACAGAATTTGTCAACCAATCTAATTAGATAACAAGAAGTCATTAAATGGATCCCACATCATGTTTCAAATAGGAATTAAATGATTATGTGATGGAGTAGAGAGTAAGCCAAATTTTTCTGTTAAGAGTAAGATAAAGAGTCAATGGTGAACCATATGTAACCAGACCTCAGCATATCAAGTGAGAACAAAAAGAAGAAAAACATAATAAGAAGAATTAGGATATGCATTTAGATATAAAGAGACATAGCATATGCAAATTTGGCACAAAAAAAAAAAACACACACAATCAATTCTAGACACATTGTAAGTTGGACTAATGTGTGTAAGCAGGTTAGAATTCCATCCCCCTTCTTCCACCCAAAAACACAAAAAAGAACGTAAATATAAAAATAAGTGAATAGGAATTACTCTCTTTGCAAGTTTCAAAGCCTTCCTTTCAGTGGGCTTCTGTCTTCACAAGAACATCTCAGATTGTTAGATGGTTGAATAAAGTAGTCAACATATGAGAAGCATATTTCTCAGAGGTCAGAGGTTACCTTTGTCAAATGTGCCTTTGGATACAAAAATCTTCTCAATATTGAAATACTAACATCTAAACATTCATTTTCAGATAATATTTTGTTAGTGATAGGGCTTTAATATAAATAATAATAGAAATCAGAGTGCCAAAATTACACAAAAAAACAGGTCGGAAAAGATCCACCACATAAACCTTAAAAAAAAATTTACCCTCTTCACTCTAGTAAATAATGGGGGAAAGAAGAGAGCTTTTAAAATGCTACAGAAAGGAAGCTCATTTCTGAAAATTTCAACAGTTAAGTTTCATTGAACCAGCTCCTCTCTCTCTCTCTCTCTCTCATAATAATTATAATAACAATAAGAACTTCACAAATGGATTGCTGCACCCTTAGTAGTTGCTAAAAGAAATACTATCATTTTTTTTTTATAGAAACGATTGTATTGATAATCAAGAGGACAAGTTGTCCTCGACTAAACAACAAGAGCAAACACTGCTTAAAAAACAGGAAACTAGAACCAAGGAAAGACTCTGAAGCAACACCTCTCTAAGAAAGACAAGAAACTAATGTCTTAGTAGACTTATCTTAACACAGCTCTCATATATCTCAGGATAATAGGATAATGGTAATCCTTAAAATGTTATATTCTAGGGATTTTAGTTATTATTATATAAATAAATTTCTAAAACGTACTGTTACAATACATAATACTTATATTTGCATGGGCAGAAAGAAAAAACACATGGGGACCAACCCAAATTTATCCAATAGCTAGCATAATTCTACTTCACAACCCAAATTTCCCCTTTCCTTGCAGTATATGGGGACCAACCCCCATAATTCTACTTCACAGCCTAATTTCAAAATACATCTTTCCCACTGCCTATTATCACCTCCATTTTCCCCATATACTGCAAGATTCAGCAACATTTAAAACAAATTGTAACCCAACCAACCAAGTGGTATCCACAATCGCCTTGACCATTCCATTCAAAGAAATGGTGGATTTTGTAAAACAGTTTTTAAGCTACAAGTGAAGGGCCAGTAAATGAAGACATTAACAGAACATTGTAACATACAAATACAATCAAGATTTCAGGACATTGTAATAGACAGATGTAATCAGGGAAAGTAGGCAACTAAATCTCAGAGAGTGACTCAACAAAGAGATCATATATAATAACCTCAATAGAAGTGCAAGGAATCCAACAATGATAATAAAAAAATTAATCACACCAAAATGCATAGCATGCTCCATCTGCTTCAGTCACTAAATTCAAATTTTCTCAAGATTTTCCCCACAAAATGACATTTATGTCAACCCATAAACTAGACACAATAAAGGATGAACAGAAACATTAAGGAATGAACATTGCGTCCAGTTAGCAGCTGCAAACATAGACTATAATCCGAGTGCTTAAGCAGAAAAATCACATAGACTAAATTGATTGAAAGTCTCGTGTTTACGTATGTTGTTGCCTTATTTTTGGTAGGGCTTTGATGGGTCTACATAGAGCTGAATAGCAACATAGTAACTAGATAACAGAGTCACTCACATTTTGTGACCCATGCACCGTACGCACTCCAGGTCCTTGAAAGACTCCCATAAATCTCCAAGTACAAAGTAAGGATGTACTCTGGCTCATGAGTCCCTCCATCTCCTCACGCTTGTCTATCCATCACCAAAAGTGGAACCACTCATGAGAGAAACACATGTATATTACAGTAACCATAAATAGTATAGCCATGTAGAAAACTTGAAAACTCAATACGGTATGATTCTTCAAGTAGAAAACTTTAACTAAAGTTAGATTTGTATTGAGCTCAGTTTGGAGCTGTTTAGAAGTGATAAAGATAACCCAATACTCATGGTACTTCTCATCTTCCTCTGATTCTAAAAAGATAAATAGTATACATGTACACATGCATGTCTCTTCTTCAGTTAGACTCTCATAGTACTTTATCTCCCTTCTGAGGTGAAATAACACACAAGATTAACAAAATGGCAAGACAAAAAAAAACATAGAAAATACAAAGAACATAAAATAAAATAAATAAATACACCAGGAGATTTGTACCATTCCAAAACCCTTTATCTGTCTACGCCTTTGTAAAAATTTACAATTTAGGTTATACACAAGAATTCATATAAAGAAATCGAAGATATAAATAAGCTACAAATCAAAACATAACCCAAATGAAAGTTAATCCCTAATCTTCATTAACAAGGACAAAAAAGGGAACTCAATTACCCGATTGCAGATATCGAAGATGAGCAACTCCAAATCAGAGCGAGCTAATGGTTTGCGTCTGTGCAGTGCGTGTGACATCGAGTAGGCGGCGAGGGCGGTCCTCGGATGCCCAGCCCTAAATGTTACTGATGTTGAGAGAAGAGAGAGAGAGAGAGAGAGAGAGAGAGAGAAGAGCTTCTGCCATGGAGGCTTGAGGGATGGTTAGAGTTTAGATTTCGGGGGTCAGTGATGGAGGAGAGAGAAGAAAGCAGAGAGTTTTAGAGGACTGAAGGAGAGTTTTGTTTAGAAGATGAATTTTTAGGGTACAGTTTTAGAGGGAGTGAAAAAATTGAGAGGAGTTGGAAGAATTGGGGCTAGAGTTTGAGAGGGAGCTGAAGTTTCAGAGAGAGTTTGCGAGGGAGAGTACAAATTTTGGGCTAGTGCGTTGACTCAGACTTTAGGCATCAGAGGTATATCACCAAAAAATGACCTGTCGTAAGAAAATAAAAACTAATCACTTTAGGCATCTGTATTTATGTTGATGATGCTAAAGGGGAATAAAAGCATCGTCAAAAATAAACAAAAAATGCGCGCAGATTCTTTATATCTGTTTGATGCCTCATCTACAAATAGCATCGATTTCACTCTTTATCGATGCCTATCTAGTGTTGCAAAAAGTGAAATTTGGCATAGTGTGTATTCCGTAGTCTAGCGATTGGATTTCACTCAAAAACTCTCCAAATGACTCCTCCCACCATATTATGATGATGCCCAAGTTTTGGGTCAATCGACAACAATAGGTGTGCGAAACTGGACACTTCAAGTTCAAAAGGCAGTTCGTTCCGAATTGGAGGGTTGGTGTATTTCGTAGTTCTAGCGATTGGATTTGACTCAAAACGCACCAAATGACTCCCCCACCATATTATGATGATGCCCAAGTTTGGGTTCGATCGGAAATAAATAGGTGTATGAAATTGGACAATTCAAGTTTAAAAGGCAGTTCGGTCCGAATTGAAGTGGTTGGTGTATTCCGTAGTTCTAGCGATTGGATTTCACTCAAAATTCTCCAAAATGACTCCTCCCACCATATTATGACGATGCCCAAGTTCTGCGCTCAATCGGAAATCAATAGGTGTTCGAAATTGGACACTTCAAGTTCAAAGGCAGTTTGTTCCAAATTGGAGTGGTTGGTGTATTTCGTAGTCCTAGCAATTGGATTTCACTCAAAACTCACCAAATGACTCCTCCCACCATATTATGGTGATGCCCAAGTTTTGGGCTCGATCGGAAATAAATAGGTGTACGAAATTAGACAATTCAAGTTCAAAGGCAGTTCGTCCGAATTGGAGTGGTTGGTGTATTCCGTAGTCTAGCTATTGGATTTCACTCAAAACTCTCCAAATGACTCCTCCCACCATATTATGATGATGCCCAAGTTCTGGGCTCAATCGGAAATCAATAGGTGTGCGAAATTGGACACTTCAAGTTCAAAGTTAATTTGTTCTGAATTGGAGTGGTTGGTGTATTCATAGTTCTAGCGATTGGATTTTCACTCAAAACTCTCCAAATGACTCCTCCCCCCATATTATGGGGATGCCCAAGTTTTGGGCTCGATCGGAATTCAATAGGTATACGAAATTGGACAATTCAAGTTCAAAGGCAGTTCGTTCCGAATTGGAGTGGTTGGTGTATTCCATAGTTCTTGCGATTGGATTTCACTCAAAACTCTCCAAATGACTCCTCCCACCATATTATGATGATGCCCAAGTTTTGGGCTCGATCGGAAATCAATAGGTGTACGAAATTGGACAATTCAAGTTCAAAGGCAGTTCGTGCTTTACTGGAGTGGTTGGTGTATTCCAGACTTCTAGCGATTGGATTTTACTCAAACTTCACCAAATGACTCCTCCCACCATATTATGATGATGCCCAAGTTTTGGGCCCTATCGGAAATCAATAGGTGTACGAAATTGGACAATTCAAGTTCAAAGGCAGTTCGTTCCGAATTGGAGTGGTTGGTGTATTCCGTAGTTTCTAGCGATTGGATTTCACTCAAAACTCTCCAAATGACTCCTCCCACCATATTATGATGATGCCCAACTTCTGGGCTCAATCGGAAATCAATAGGTGTGCGAAATTGGACACTTCAAGTTCAAAGTTAATTTGTTCCGAATTGGAGTGGTTGGTGTATTTCATAGTTCTAGCGATTGGATTTCACTCAAAACTCTCCAAATGACTCCTCCCCCCATATTATGGGGATGCCCAAGTTTTGGGCTCAATCGGAATTCAATAGGTATACGAAATTGGACAATTCAAGTTCAAAGGCAGTTCGTTCCGAATTGGAGTGGTTGGTGTATTCCATAGTTCTAGCGATTGGATTTCACTCAAAACTCTCCAAATGACTCCTCCCACCATATTATGATGATGCCCAAGTTTTGGCTCGATCGGAAATCAATAGGTGTACGAAATTGGACAATTCAAGTTCAAAGGCAGTTCGTGCTTTATTGGAGTGGTTGGTGTATTCCAGACTTCTGGCGATTGGATTTCACTCAAACTTCACCAAATGACTCCTCCCATCATATTATGATGATGCCCAAGTTTTGGGCTCTATCGGAAATCAATAGGTGTACGAAATTGGACAATTCAAGTTCAACGGCAGTTCGTTCCGAATTGGAGTGGTTGGTGTATTCCGTAGTTCTAGCGATTGGATTTCACTCAAAACTCTCCAAATGACTCCTCCCGCCATATTATGGGGATGCCCAAGTTTTGGGCTCGATCGGAATTCAATAGGTATACGAAATTGGACAATTCAAGTTCAAAGGCAGTTCGTTCCGAATTGGAGTGGTTGGTGTATTCCATAGTTCTTGCGATTGGATTTCACTCAAAACTCTCCAAATGACTCCTCCCACCATATTATGATGATGCCCAAGTTTTGGGCTCGATCGGAAATCAATAGGTGTACGAAATTGGACAATTCAAGTTCAAAGGCAGTTCGTGCTTTACTGGAGTGGTTGGTGTATTCCAGACTTCTAGCGATTGGATTTTACTCAAACTTCACCAAATGACTCCTCCCACCATATTATGATGATGCCCAAGTTTTTGGGCCCTATCGGAAATCAATAGGTGTACGAAATTGGACAATTCAAGTTCAAAGGCAGTTCGTTCCGAATTGGAGTGGTTGGTGTATTCCGTAGTTCTAGCGATTGGATTTCACTCAAAACTCTCCAAATGACTCCTCCCACCATATTATGATGATGCCCAACTTCTGGGCTCAATCGGAAATCAATAGGTGTGCGAAATTTGGACACTTCAAGTTCAAAGTTAATTTGTTCCGAATTGGAGTGGTTGGTGTATTTCATAGTTCTAGCGATTGGATTTCACTCAAAACTCTCCAAATGACTCCTCCCCCCATATTATGGGGATGCCCAAGTTTTGGGCTCAATCGGAATTCAATAGGTATACGAAATTGGACAATTCAAGTTCAAAGGCAGTTCGTTCCGAATTGGAGTGGTTGGTGTATTCCATAGTTCTAGCGATTGGATTTCACTCAAAACTCTCCAAATGACTCCTCCCACCATATTATGATGATGCCCAAGTTTTGGGCTCGATCGGAAATCAATAGGTGTACGAAATTGGACAATTCAAGTTCAAAGGCAGTTCGTGCTTATTGGAGTGGTTGGTGTATTCCAGACTTCTGGCGATTGGATTTCACTCAAACTTCACCAAATGACTCCTCCCATCATATTATGATGATGCCCAAGTTTTGGGCTCTATCGGAAATCAATAGGTGTACGAAATTGGACAATTCAAGTTCAACGGCAGTTCGTTCCGAATTGGAGTGGTTGGTGTATTCCGTAGTTCTAGCGATTGGATTTCACTCAAAACTCTCCAAATGACTCCTCCCGCCATATTATGACGATGCCCAAGTTCTGGGCTCAATCGGAAATCAATAGGTGTGCGAAATTGGACACTTCAAGTTCAAAGGCAGTTTGTTCCGAATTGGAGTGGTTGGTGTATATCGTAGTTTTAGCGATTGGAATTCACTCAAAACACACCAAATGACTCCCCCACAATATTATGATGATGCCCAAGTTTTGGGCTTGACCGGAAATAAATAGGTGTACGAAATTGGACAATTCAAGTTCAAAGGCAGTTCGTTCGAATAGGAGTGGTTGGTGTATTCCGTAGTTCTAGCGATTGGCTTTCACTCAAAACACTCCAAATGACTCCTCCCACCATATTATGATGATGCCCAAGTTCTGAGCTCAATCGGAAATCAATAGGTGTTCGAAATTGGACACTTCAAGTTCGAAGGCAGTTTCTTCCGAATTGGAGTGGTTGGTGTATTTCGTCGTTCTAGCGATTGGATTTCACTCAAAACTCACCAAATGACTCCCCCACCATATTATGATGATGCCCAAGTTTTTGGGCTCGATCGGAAAGCAATAGGTGTACGAAATTGGACAATTCAAGTTCAAACGCAGTTCGTGCTTTATTGGAGCGGTTGGTGTATTCTGTAGTTCTAGCGATTGGATTTCACTCAAACCTCCCCAAGTTACTCCTCCCACCATATTATTGTGATGCCCGAATTTTTGGGCTCGACCGGAAATCAATAGGTGCACGAAATTGGACAATTCAAGTTCAAAGGCAGTTCGTTCCGAATTGGAGTGGTTGGTGTATTCCATAGTTCTTGCGATTGGATTTCACTCAAAACTCACCAAATGACTCCCCCACCATATTATGATGTTGCCCAAGTTTTGGGCTCAATCGGAAAGCAATAGGTGTACGAAATTGGACAATTCAATTTCAAAGGCTGTTCGTGCTTTATTCGAGTGGTTGGTGTATTCCGTACTTCTAGCGATTGGATTTCACTCAAAACTGTCCAAATGACTCCTCCCACCATTTTATGATGATGCCCAAGTTCTGGGCTCAATCGGAAGTCAATAGGTGTGTAAAATTGGACACTTCAAGTTCAAGTCAGTTTGTTCCGAATTGGATTGGTTGGTGTATTTCGTAGTTCTAGCGATTGGATTTCACTCAAAACTCTCCAAATGACTCCTCCCACCATATTATGATGATGCCCAATTTTTCGGCCCGATCGGAAATCAATAGGTGTACGAAATTGGACAATTCAAGTTCAAAGGCAGTTCGTGCTTTGTTGGAGTGGTTGGTGTATTCCGTAGTTCTAGCGATTGGATTTCACTCAAACATGACCAAATGACTCCTCCCGCCATATTATGATGATGCCCAAGTTTTGGGCTCGATCGGAAATAAATAGTGGTACGAAATTGGACAATTCAAGTTCATAGGCAATTCGTTCCGAATTGGAGTGGTTGGTGTATTCTGTAGTTCTAGCGATTGGATTTCACTTCAAAACTCTCCAAATGACTCCTCCCACCATACTACGGTGATGCCCAAGGAGTGGCTAGTGTATTTCGTAGTTCTAGCGAATGGATTGCACTCAAAACTCACCAAATGACTCCTCCCACCATAATATGATGATGCCCAAGTTTTGGGCTCGATCGGAAATCCATCGGGGTAAGAAATTGGACAGTTCAAGTTCGAAGGCAGTTCGTTCCGAATTGGAGTGGTTGGTGTATTCCATCGTTCTAGCGATTTGATTTCACTCAAAACCCACCAAATGACTCCTCCCACCATATTATGGGGATGCCCAAATTTTGGGCTCAATCGGAAATCAATATTGGTAAGAAATTGGAGAATTCAGGTTCAAAGGGAGTTCGTTCCTTGTAGGAGTGGTTGGTGTATACCGTAGTTCTAGCGATTGAATTTCACTCAAAACACACTAAATGACTCCTCCCACCATATTATGTTGTTGCCCAATTTTTGGGCTCGATCGGAAATCAATAGGGGTAAGAAATTTGACAATTCAAGTTCGGAGGCAGTTCTTTCCGAATTGGAGTTGTTGGTGTATTGCATAGTTCTAGCAATTGGATTTCACTCAAAACTCACCAAATGACTCCTCCGACCTTATTATCATGATGCCCAACTTTTGGGCTCGATCGGAAATCAGTAGGTGTACGAAATTGGACACTTCAAGTTCAAAGGCAGTTTGTTCCGAATTGGAGTGGTTAGTGTATTCCGTAGTTCTAGCGATTGGATTTCACCCAAAACTCTCCACATGACTCCTCCCACCATATTTCGTTGATGCCCAAGTTTTGGGCTCGATCGGAAATCCATAGAGGAAAGAAATTGGACAATTCAAGTTCGAAGGCTGTTCGTTTAGAATTGGAGTGGTTGGTGTACTGCATAGTACTAGCGATTGGATTTCACTAAAAACTCACCAAATGACTCCTCCCACCATATTATGATGATGCCCATGTTTTGGGCTCGTTCGGAAATCAATAGGGGTAAGAAGTTGGACAATTCAGGTTCGAAGGCAGTTCGTTCCTTATAGGAGTGGTTGGTGAATTCCGTGGTTCTAGCGATTGGATTTCACTCAAAACTCACCAAATGACTCCTCCCACCATATTATGATGATGCCCAAGGTTTGGGCTTGATCGGAAATCAATAGGGGTAAGAAATTGGACAATTCAGGTTCGAAGGCAATTCGTTCCTTGTCGGAGTTGTTCGTGTATTCCGTAGTTCTAGCGATTGGATTTCACTCAAAACTCACCAAATGACTCCTCCCACCGTATTATGATGATGCCCAAGTTTTGGGCTCGATCGGAAATCCATAGAAGTAAGAAGTTGGACAATTCAAGTTTGAAGGCAGTTCGTTTCGAAATTGGAGTGGTTGGTGTATTGCATAGTTCTAGGGATTGGATTTCACTCAAAACACACCGAATGACTCCTCCCACCATATTATGATGATGCCCAAGTTTAGGGCCTGATCGGAAATCAATAGGGGTAAGAAATTGGACAATTCAGGTTCAAAGGCAGTTCATTCCTTATTGGAGTGGTTGGTGCGTTCCGTAGTTCTAGTTATTGGATTTCAAAACTCACCCAAAAGACTCCTCCCACCATATTATGATGATGCCCCAGTTTTGGGCTCGATCGGAAATCAATAGGGGTAAAAAATTGGACAGTTTAGGTTCAAAGGAAGTTCGTTCCTTACAGGAGTGGATAGTGTATTCCGTAGTTCTAGCGATTGGATTTCAGTCAAAACTCACTAAATGACTCCTCCCACCATATTATGATGATGCCCAAGTTTTGGGCTCGATCGGATATCAATAGGGGCAAGAAATTGGACAATTCAGGTTCAAAGGCAGGTCGTTCCTTACAGGAGTGGTTGGTGTATTCCGTAGTTCAAGTGATTGGATTTCACTTAAAACTCACCAAATGACTCCTCCCACCATATTATGATGATGCCCATGTTTCGGGCTCGATCGGAAATCCATAGGGGTAAGAAATCGAACAATTCAAGTTTGATGGCAGTTCGTTCCGAATTGGAGTGGTTGGTGTATTTCATAGTTCTAGCGATTGGATTTCACTCAAAACTCACCAAATGACTCCTCCCCCCACATTATGATAATGCCCAAGTTTTGGGCTCGATCGGAAATCAATAGGGGCAAGAAATTGGACAATTCAGGTACAAAGGCAGGTCGTTCCTTACAGGAGTGGTTGGGGTATTCCGTAGTTCTAGTGATTGGATTTCACTTAAAACTCACCAAACGACTCCTCCCACCATATTATGATGATGCCCAAGTTTCGGGCTAGATCAGAAATCCATAGGGGTAAGAAATCGGACAATTCAAGTTTGGTGGCAATTTGTTCCTTATAGGAGTGGCTGGTGTATTCCGTAGTTCCAGCGATTGGATTTCACTCAAAACTCACCAAATGACACCTCCCACCACATTATGATGATGCCCAAGTTTTGGGCTCGATCGGAAATCCATAGGGGTAAGAAATTGGACAATTCAAGTTCGAAGGCAGTTCGTTCCTTATAGGAGTGGCTGGTGTATTCCATCGTTCTAGCGATTGGATTTCACTCAAAACTCACCAAATGACTCCTCCCACCATATTATCGTGATGCCCAAGTTTTTTGGCTCGATCGGAAATCAATAGGGGTAAGAAATTGGACAATTCAGGTTCGACAGCAGTTCGTTCCTTATAGGAGTTGTTGGTGTATTCCGTTGTTCTAGCGATTGGATTTCACTCAAAACTCACCAAATGACTCCTCCCGCCAAATTATGATGATGCCCAAGTTTTGGGCTCGATCGGAAATCCATAGGGGTAAGAAATTGGACAATTCAAGTTTGATGGCAGTTCGTTCCGAATTGGAGTGGTTGGTGTATTGCATAGTTCTAGCGATTGGATTTCACTCAAAACACACCAAATGACTCCTCCCACCATATTATGATGATGCCCAAGTTTTGGGCTCGATCGGGAAATCAATAGGGGTAAGAAATTGGACAATTCAGGTTCAAAGGCAGTTCGTTCCTTATAGGAGTGGCTGGTGTATTCCATAGTTCTAGCAATTGGATTTCACTCAAAACTCACCAAACGACTCCTCCCCCCGTATTATGATGATGCCCAAGTCTTGGGCTCAATCGGAAATCAATAGGGGTAAAAAATTGGACAATTCATGTTCATAGGTAGTTCGTTCCTTATAGGAGTGAATGGTGTCTTCCGTAGTTCTCGCGATTGGATTTCACTCAAAACTCACCAAACGATTTCTCCCACCATATTATGATGATGCCCAATTGTTGGGCTCGATCGGAAATCAATAGGGGCAAGAAATTGGACAATTCAGGTTCAAAGGCAGTTCGTTCCTTAAAGGAGTGGCTGGTGTATTCCATAGTTCTAGCGATTGGATTTCCCTCAAAACTCACCAAACGACTCCACCCACCATATTATAATGATGCCCAAGTTTTGGGCTCGATCGGAAATCAATAGGGGTAAGAAATTGGACAATTCAGGTTCAAAGGCAGTTCGTTCCTTATAGGAGTGGCTGGTGTATTCCGTAGTTCTAGCAATTGGATTTCAATCAAAACTCACCAAATGACTCCCCCCACCATATTATAACGATGCCCAAGTTTTGGGCTCCATCGGAAATCAGTAGGGGTAAGAAATTGGACAATTCAGGTTCAAAGGCAGTTCATTCCTTATAGTAGTGGCTGGTGTATTCTGTAGTTCTAGCGATTGGATTTCACTCAAATATCACCAAATCACTCCTCCCACCATATTATGAGGACGCCGAAGTTTTGGGCCCGATCAGAAATCGATAGGAGTAAGAAATTGGACAATTCAAGTTTGAAGGAAGTTCGTTCCGAAATTGGAGTGGTTGGTGTATTGCA
The DNA here is from genome assembly GCA_020521455.1 of Prunus kanzakura. Classification (NCBI taxonomy): domain Eukaryota; kingdom Viridiplantae; phylum Streptophyta; class Magnoliopsida; order Rosales; family Rosaceae; genus Prunus; species Prunus kanzakura. The sequence continues at coordinate 95,296 of BPUM01001129.1, read as the reverse complement.
TAGTTCTAGCTATTGTATTTCACTCAAAACTCACCAAACGACTGCTCCCACCATATCATGATGATGCCCCAGTTTTGGGCTCGATCAGAAATCAATAGGGGTATGAAATTGGACAATTCAGTTTCAAAGGCAGTTCGTTCCTTATAGGAGTGAATGGTGTATTCCGTAGTTCTAACGATTGGATTTCACTCAAAACTCACCAAATGACTCCTCCCACCATATTATGATGATGCCCAAGTTTTGGGCTTGATCGGAAATCCATAGGGGTAAGAAATTGGACAATTCAAGTTTGAAGACAGTTCGTTCCGAATTGGAGTGGTTGGTGTATTGCATAGTTCTAGCGATTCGATTTCACTCAAAACTCACCAAATGACTCCTACCACCATATTATGAAGATGCCCAAGTTTTGAGCTCGATCGGAAATCAATAGGGGTAAGAAATTGGACAATTCAGGTTCAAAGAAAGTTCATTCCTTATAGGAGTGGTTGGTGTATTCCGCAGTTCTAGCGATTGGATTTCACTCAAAACTCACCAAATGACTCCTCCCACCATAATATGATGATGGCCAAGTTTTGGGCTCGATCGGAAATTAATAGGGGTAAGAAATTAGACAATTCAGGTTCAAAGGTAGTTCGTTCCTTATCGGAGTGGTTGGTGTATTCCTAAGTTCTAGCGATTGGATTTCACTTAAAACTCCCCAAATGACTCCTCCCACCATATTATCATGATACCCAAGTTTTGGGCTCGATCGGAAATCAATAGGGGTAAGAAATTGGGCAATTCAGGTTCGAAGGCAGTTCGTTCCTTATAGGAGTGGTTGGTGTATTCCGTAGTTCTAGCAATTGGATTTCACTCAAAACTCACCAACTGACTCCTCCCACCATATTATGATGATGCCCAAGTTTTGGGCTCGATCGGAGATTAATAGGGGAAAGAAATAGGAGAATTCAAGTTTGTTTGTACAATATCTGGCCAAGCATTCCCAAGCCAATCCAAGCAAAGGGAAGGGAGTCCCACATCGACAAAACACAAGAGAAGGGGACTCTCTCTTCCCTATAAAAGGAGACCTCTCCCCTTCAAGAAAGGGAGAGAGTTTTTGGGGGGCAGGCTACTACTGGGGCCTCATGGGCTTACCCATGAGCCCACTTAAAAACCCATGGACCATACCAGATCCTCTGCCTTCGGCCTCCAGCCTTCGGTATTCTTCCACTTCTCCTTGAGTCTAAACCTATGTGCAATGTATACTCACATTATCGTAATGAGAACATACTTCTTCGTGGACGTAGCCCATTATTCGGGTGAACCACGTACATTTGTCTTATGTATGCATGCCTATTTATTTACCGAATGCTCTCACACTGAGGGTCCTTACCTTCAGCATCCACCTCATCTTTAAGTTGGCCTACTTACAACCTGTCTAGTTTTAGTATCAACAAGGTTCAAAGGTAGTTTGTTCCTTATAGGAATGGTTGGTGTACTCCGTAATTCTAGCAATCGGATTTCACTCAAAACTCACCAAATGACTCCTCCCACCATATTATGATGATGCCCAAGTTTTGGGCTCGATCGGAAATCAATAGGGGAAAGAAACTGGACAATTCAGGTTCAAAAGCAGTTCGTTCCTTATAGAAGTGGTTGGTGTATTCCGTAATTCTAGCAATCGGATTTCACTCAAAACTCACCAAATGACTCCTCCCGCCATATTATGATGATGCCCAACTTTTGGGCTTGATCGGAAATCAATAGGGGAAAGAAATTGGACAACTCAGGCTCAAAGGCAGTTCGTTCCTTATAGGAGTGGTTGGTGTATTCCTTAATTCTAGCGATTGGATTTCACTCAAAACTCACCAAATTACTCCTCCCACCATAATATGATGATGGCCAAGTTTTTGACTCGATCGGAAATCAACAGGGGTAAGAAATTGGACAATTCAGGTTCAAAGGCAGTTCGTTCCCTATTGGAGTAGCTGGTGTATTCCGTAGTTCTAGCGATTGGATTTCACTCAAAACTCACCAAATGACTCCTCCCATCATATTATGATAATGCCCAAGTTTTGGGCTCGATCGGAAATCAACAGGGGAAAGAAATTGGACAATTCAGGTTCAAAGGCAGTTCGTTCCTTATTGGAGTGGTTGGTGTATTCCATAGTTCTAGCGATTGGATTTCACTCAAAACTCACCAAATGACTCCTCCCACCATATTATGATGATGCCCAAGTTTTGGGCTCGATCGGAAATCAATAGGTGAAAGAAATTGGACAATTCAGGTTCAAAAGCAGTTCGTTCCTTATAGGTGTGGCTGGTGTATTCCGTAGTTCTAGCGATTGGATTTCACTCAAAACTCACCAAATGACTCCCCCCACCATATTATCATGATGCCCAAGTTTTGGGCTCAATCGGAAATCAATAGGGGAAAGAAATTGGACAATTCAGGTTCGAAGGCAGTTCGTTCCTTATAGGTGTGGCTGGTGTATTCCGTAGTTCTAGCGATTGGATTTCACTCAAAACTCACCAAATGACTCCCCCCACCATATTATCATGATGCCCAAGTTTTGGGCTCGATCGGAAATCAATAGGGGAAAGAAATTGGACAATTCAGGTTCGAAGGCAGTTCGTTCCTTATAGGAGTGGTTGGTGTATTCCGTAATTCTAGCGATTGGATTTCACTCAAAACTCACCAAATGACTCCTCCCACCATAATATGATGATGGCCAAGTTTTGGACTGGATCGGAAATCATTAGGGGTAAGAAATTGGACAATTCAGGTTCAAAGGCAGTGCGTTCCTTATTGGAGTGGCTGGTGTATTCTGTAGTTCTAGCGATTGGATTTCACTCAAAACTCACCAAATGACTTCTCCCACCATATTATCATGATGCCCAAATTTTGGGCTCGATCGGAAATCAATAGGGGAAAGAAATTGGATAATTCAGGTTCAAAGGCAGTGCGTTCCGAATTGGAGTGGTTGGTGTATTGCATAGTTCTAGCGATTGGATTTCTCTCAAAACTCACCAAATGACTCCTCCCACCATATTATGATGATACGCAAGTTTTCGGCTCGATCGGATATCCATAGGTGTAAGAAATTGGACAATTCAAGTTCGAAGACGGTTCATTCCGAATTGGAGTGGTTGGTGTATTCCATAGTTCTAGCGATTGAATTTCACTCAAAACACACCAAATGTCTCCTCCCACCATATTATGATGAAGCCCCAGTTTTGGGCTCAATCGGAAATCAATAGGGGTTAGAAATTGGACAATTCAAGTTCAAAAGCAGTTCGTTCTTTATAGGTGTGGTTGTTCAAGCTACTGGATTTCACTCAAAACTCACCAAATGGCTCCTACCCCCAAATTACGTTGATGCCCAAGTTTTGGGCTCGATCGAAAATCCATAGGTGTAAGAAATTGGACAATTCAAGTTCAACGGCAGTACGTTGCTAATTGGAGTGGTTGGTGTATGGCATAGTTCTAGCGATTGGATTTCTCTCAAAACTCACCAAATGACTCCTCCGACCATATTATGATGGTGCCCAAGTTTTGGGCTCGATCGGAAATCAATAGGGGTAAGAAATTGGACAATTCAGGTTCAAAGGCAGTTCGTTCCTTATAGAAGTGGCTGGTGTATTCCGTAGTTCTAGCGATTGGATTTGACTCAAAACTCACCAAATGACTCCTCCCAACATATTACGATGACGCCCAAGTTCTGTACTCGATCGGAAATCAATAGGGATTAGAAATTGGACAAGTCAGGTTCAAAGACAGTTCGTTCCTTATAGGAGTGGCTGGTGTATTCCGTAGGTCTAGCGATTGGATTTCACTCAAAACTCACCAAATGACTCCTCCCACCATTTTATGATGATGCCCATGTTTTGGGCTCGATCGGAAATCAATGGGGGTAAGAAATTGGATAATTCAGGTTCAAAGGCAGTTCGTTCCTTATAGGAGTGGTTGGTGTATTCCGTAGTTCTACCTATTGGATTTCACTCAAAACTCACCAAATGACTCCTCCCACCATATTATGATGATGCCCGAGTTTTGGGTTCGATCGGAAATCAATAGGGGTAAGAAATTGGACAATTCAGGTTCAAAGGCATTTCGTTCCTTAGAGGAGCGGTTGGGGTATTCCGTAGGTCTAGCGATTGGATTTCACTTAAAACTCACCAAATGATTCCTCCCACCATATTATGATGATGCCCAGGTTTTGGGCTCCATCGGAAATCCATAGGGGTAAGAAATTGGACAATTCAAGTTCGAAGACAGTTCGTTCCCTATTGGAGTGGTTGGTGTATTGCATCGTTCTAGAAATTGGATTTCACTCAAAACTCACCAAATGACTTCTCCCACCATATTATGATGCTGCCCAAGTTTTGGAATCGATCGGAAATCAATAGGGGTAAGAAATTGGACAATTCAAGTTCAAACGCAGTTCGTTCCTTACAGGAGTGGTTGGTGTATTCCATAGTTCTAGCAATTGGATTTCACTCAAACTCACCAAACGACTCCTCCCACCATATTATGATGATGCTCAAGTTTTGGGCTCGATCGAAAATCAGTAGGGGTAAGAAATTGGACAATTCAAGTTCAAAGGAAGTTCATTCCTTACAGGAGTGGTTGGTGTATTCCGTAGTTCTAGCAATGGGATTTCACTCAAACCTCACCAAATAACTCCTCCCACCATATTATGATGATGCCCAAGTTTTGGGCTCAATCGTTAATCCATAGGGGTAAGAAATTGGACAATTCTGGTTCAACGGCAGTTCGTTCCTTATAGGAGTGGTTGGTGTATTCCGTTGTTCTAACGATTGGGTTTCACTCAAAACTCACCAAATGACTCCTCCCACCATATTATGATGATTCCTTAGTTTTGGGCTTGATCGGAAATCCGTAGGATTGAGAAATTGGACAATTCAATTTCAAAGGCAATTTGTTCAAAGGCAGTTTGGTGAATTGCATAGTTCTAGCGATTGGATTTCACTCAAAACCAACCAAATGTCTCCTCCCACCGTATTATGATGATGCCCAAGTTTTGGGCTTGATCGGAAATCAATAGGGGTAAGAAATTGGACAATTCCGGTTCAAGTGCAGTTCGTTCCGAATTGGAGTGGTTGGTGTATTGCATAGTTCTAGCGATTGGATTTCACTCAAAACTCACCAAATGACTCCTCCCACCATATGACGATGATGCCTAAGTTTTGGGCTTGATCGGAAATCCATAGGTGTGAGAAATTGGACAATTGAAGTTCAAAGGCTGTTTGTTCACAACTGGAGTGGTTGGCAAATTGCATAGTTCTAGCAGTTGGACTTCACTCAAAACAAACAAAATGACCCCTCCCACCATATTATGATGATGCCCATGTTTTGAGCTCGATCGGAAATCAATAGGGGTAAGAAATTGGACAATTCCGATTCAAATGCAGTTCAGTCCTTACAGGAGAGGTTGGTGTATTCTGTAGTTCTAGCGATTGGATTTCACTCAAAACTCACCAAATGACTCCTCCCACCATATTACGATGATTCCTAAGTTTTGGGCTCGATCGGAAATCCATAGGTGTGAGAAATTGGACAATTCAAGTTCAAAGGCAGTTTGTTCATAATTGGAGTGGTTGGTGAATTGCATAGTTCTAGCGATTGGATTTCACTCAAAACCAACCAAATGACTCCTTCCACCATATTATGATGATTCCCATGTTTTGGGCTCGATCGGAAATCGATAGGGGTAAGAAATTGGACAATTCCGGTTCAAATGCAGTTCGTTCCTTATAAGAGAGGTTGGTGTATTCTGTAGTTCTAGCGATTGGATTTCACTGAAAACTCACCAAATGACTCCTCCCACCAGAATACGATGATGCCTAAGTTTTGGGCTCGATCGGAAATCCATAGGTGTGAGAAATTGGACAATTCAAGTTCAAAGGCAGTTTGTTCATAATTGCTGCGGTTGGTGTATTTCATATGCTCAATGCAATGGAGTTACCTGCGGAAGTGGTTTAGTTAACTTCTTGTGTTGTTTTTGTTTTGTTTTGTTTTGCTCGAGGACTAGCAAAATCTAGGTCTGGGGGTATTTGTTCGGTTCACAATTGTATATCATTTTATACCCTTATAGCTTATGATTTAGTTATGTTTTTGAGTTAACCTTGTGCTTTTAACCTCTTTTGTGTTTGTCATTCAATTCATTGAGCTCTAGGTATCACTTGACGCATTTGAAGTAAAATGGTGAAAACAATGTGTAAAAACTGAAGACTGAGTTACAAATTCATTTCGGACATATCTTTTTCATCTGAGCTTGGATTGGGCCAATTCACGTGTGCTTGGAAAGAACACATTCTGAACCTCAAGATAGACAGCTCAAAGTCGACATTTGATTGATCCAAGCCCAATCCGTGAGCCCATCAAATTACACATCATGCTGACTTGCAGATGAGCTCATTGCTTGCTTGGTCATGCTGACATGAAGATGAGATATGTGTTTCTGGTGGGATTTGTTGGTAAATGCAGCAACCAAATCAGATTATCTAATGCAAGTGTGTTAAGTCATTGCTATATTCAATTCTGATTTCTCACTTCCCTCCCCCTATAAATACCAATTCATTTCCACACACTACTACAAAAAAGGCAAAAGACGACGGGAATTCACCGTCGTGAATTTGGTTTTCAAACCGTCGTAAAATCAAGCGACGTCTTTTGCAAAGTAAAACCACGACGCGAAATCACCGTCATTGGTATTACAAACCACGTCATTACCAAAAAAACAACCGACGTCTTTATACTGAAAAATGAACGAAAAATTGTCCTGGAGAAGAATAGACGACCTATTTTATACAATATCCGTCGTGTAAAAGAATACAATACGTCTTTAAATAAATAAAATATGACGTTATTAAACCATCCGACGTCCAATATATTTATATAACCGTCGTGCAATAGTATTAATACTTCGTTTTTTCCATTAATATTGACGTGGAAATAGCGGTTAGGGTAAATCACCGTCGTTGTTATAACAAACAACGTCATTTACAAAACAACACCGACGTCTGTACACTGAAAAATGAACCAAAACATTGTCCTCGGAGAAGAATAGACGACCTATTTTATAAAACAATCGTCGTTTAAAAGTAAACCATACGTCTTTAAATAAATAAAATACGACGTTATTAAATCATACGACGTCCAATATATTTATATAACCGTCGTGAAATAGAATTGTTACTTCAGTTTTTCCATTAATATTGACGTGGAAATAGCGTTTAGGGGTTAATCACCGTCGTTGTTGTACCAAACAACGTCCTTTACAAAAAAAAACCGACGTCTTTATACTGAAAAATGTACCAAAAAATTGTCATGGAAAAGAATAGACGACCTATTTTATACAAACACAGTCGTGTGTATATATATACTACGTCTTTAAATAAAGAAAATATGACGTTATTAATATATACTACGTCTTATATATTTATATAACCGACGTGGAAAATATATTAGGCTCATGACTTACGACATATTTATTTCTATAAACGACGTAGTATGTTATATACAACGTCGTAATAATGTAAAAGACAGCCGTGTTTCTCCATTAAAAACGTCGTCTTTAGTAAAATAATAGTCGTCTAATCCATCCAAGACGTCGTCTTTTGTAACGTTCAGGTTCGATATCTGTCCTTTTAGACGTCGGTATTATTGTACTGAAGTCGTGTTATTTGTAATTACATGGCGGCTCTTTATCCTTCTCCGACGTGATATCGTTAATAACTGTTTCACAATAACGTCGTCTCTTTTCACTTTCAGGTCGCTTGTAGACGTCGGTAAATTCAGTGCCGTCGTTGATTGCTCCAAAACGTCGTTTTTTATTGACAATTTTATGACAACAGACGTCTGTTTTTCACAGTTTTATAAGGACCGTCGTTTTATAATACTGAACCAGTATTTTATGTACTGATTGTTTTGTGTCCAAAACCTGCATAATGAAAGTGAAGAAAACACATTACAATTTATTACAAAATTAATGTCATACAGTAGTGCTGTTTAGGGCATAAATAATTTCATAAATTACAAGAGCATCATTCAATCCATATATCTTCACACCCATCTCGAATATTTTGACTCCCAAACTCACCCACTAGTTCATCAAATGTGTCAACATTTGGCATCCCTCTAGTAAATGACTCACACTCAATTCTCACATCACCTAAGACATCATCACCAATAACATCATCATTATATTCTCTATTAGGCGCTGATAACACTACCGACCAACCATGATGCATCGGGTCGTCAACAAAAAATACTTGTTTGACTTGAGAAGCCAAAACAAATTGGTCATTCCTATGTCCAATTTTACTCAAATCTACAAGGGTAAATCCAAGTTCGTCGACTACAAGGCCGGAAGTACTATCTATCCAATCACACCTAAAGACTGGGATTGTAAACTTTTGGTAGTCAAGGTCCCAAATTTCTTGAATGACACCATAAAAACCCATATTTGAGAGAATTGGGTTTTTATCCTTGGCACTAGCAACTTGCATGGTATGTGCAAGTAAATAAACTCCACTATTTTGAACTGTCCGCACATCATCTTGTGCCTTGATGTTAAATTTAACACCTTTAATAAGATAGCTCCTATATAATGGCACTGCCATGTTTGGACCAGCTGCTAGCCACCTTAAATTTTCTGATACCCCATGATTGCCTCCCTCATCAAGTTCACTTTGAACCTGCAAATTAATCATATCTTAATTCAATCTAACATAGAAAGAAGAAAATTAAAAGTCCAATATGTTATTGAATAACATATACCTTGAAGTGTAGCCATTGAATGAAAGTGCTATTATGCTTATCTTGCAGCCACTTTGTTCTCTTTCTAAATTTTGGATAAGCGGCCTTGATGTGGATCATATGTTCCCTACATGACACGAAAAATTCAAGCATTACGGTCCCAAACATATAAGATAAACATAAGGAATAATTTAAAATGGAAACTTAAGGAATAAAACTCATACTCGATATAAGGTAGAACTTCCTCCGTATTCTCCAAGACATATAGATGTGCTTGGTTGAACAGGTCCCGATCAACTAAGCTCACTGTGCAACCTGATAATGGCTTTGAAACTCCTATCTTCTGACTTGATGGCACTCCAATTGTACTAATATCAGATAAATGTTCAGTGCAAAATTCTACAGCTTCTTCAGCTATATAACGCTTCCGCAATGCAACCTTCGGGATGAGTACGGTTCTGAACATACCCCTTTAGAACTTTCATATATCTTTCGAACGGATACATCCATCTAAAATAAACTGGCCCACATAGACGAACTTCTCTGACAAGATGTACTACTAGATGAACCATGATATCGAAGAATGAAGGTGGAAAGTATTTTTCAAGCAAACACAAAGTAACTACTACATCTTCTTCCAACTTATCTAGCTTGGAAACATCAACCGTCTTTGCACATATAGCATTGAAGAAGAAGCACAAACGAGTTATTGCATACCTTGCAGGCTTCTCCAAAACAGAACGAATTGCCACAGGGAGCAATTGTTGCATTAAGGTATGACAATCATGTGATTTAAGGCCAAGAAGTCTTGAATCTTGTAAAGATACAAGATTTTTTATATTTGAAGAATAACCTTCAGGTACCTTCATACCATAGAAAGAATTGCAAACCGCTCTCTTCTCTGCTCTTGACAAATTCCAAGGCCCTGGAGGCAAACGAGTACTTCTTTCTCCATACTCGGGTTGCAAATCAGTTTTGACCCCCATGTTCAATAAATCTAACCGAGCAGCAATCCCATCTTTATTTTTTCCAGGGATCTCCAGCAATGTACCAATGATACTATCACAAACATTCTTCTCAATGTGCATAACATCGAGGACATGCCTCACTGGAAGGTATTTCCAATACTCAAGATCAAAGAATTTTGACTTCTTCTTCCAACAAACTCTGTCACCATCATTTTCACCTCCACCTCCCCCTTTTTTCGATCCCCATATGTAATTAATATCTTCAACCATATGCAGCACTTCTTCTCCCGTTAATGGCTCCAGAGGCGTGCCATATTCAGGTTTCCCATTAAAAGCTGCACGTTGCCTCCTATATGGATGATTAATTGGTAACCATTTTCTATGCCCAATGTAACAAATTTTGTGTCCATTTTTCAACCTGTGACTAGGTGTCTCATCGCCGCATATTGGACAAGCTTTATATCCTTTAACAACACAACCAGATAAGTTTCCATAGGCAGGAAAATCATTAATGGTCCACAGTAATGCAGCTCTGAGTGTAAAATATTCTCCTATGTGTGCATCATACACTCCTCTAATCCCATCCCACAAAGATTTTAAATCATCAATCAAAGGCTCCAAGTAGACGTCTATATCATTTTCCGGGTTGTTTAGGACCGGAAATCAATAAAGTCAACATCATGAACTTTCGTTTCATGCACAGCCATGGTGGGAGATTATATGTAACTAAGATAACTGGCCAGCAACTATATCTGCTACTTAGAGAACTGTGGGGATTGAATCCATCAGATGAAAGAGCAGCCAATCTCAAGTTTCTCGGCTCATTACCAAACTCGGGCCATTTATCATCAACAAGTTTCCAAGACGGGGAATCCGCCGGATGAGACATCTGACCGTCAATTGATTTTCTAGCAGCATGCCAAGTCAAATTCTTAGCTGTCTCATGTGATTGAAACATCCTTTTAAACCTTGGAATTGGAGGAAAATACCACAACACCTTCGCTGCCACACCCTCTTTCAAGAATCCATCTTTGGTTTCCTTCCACCTTGAGATACCACAAGTAGGACAATTAGTTGAATCTTCATACTCCTTCCTATACAAGATGCAATCATTGGGGCATGCGTGGATTTTCTCATAACTCAGCCCCAATGCACACAAAGTCTTTTTTGCCTCATACATAGAGGCCGGTATTGTATTTCCTTCTGGAAGCAACTCGCCCTGAAGTATCAATAATTCTGTAAAACATACATCACTCATCCCATGTTTTGCCTTCAAATTATACAACTTCACTAATGCCGATAACTTGGTGTACTTTCTACAACCAGGGTACAATGGTTGATCTCCATCCCCAATCACATTAGCAAACTCATAAGGATCGGATCCAAAATCACCAAAATCATTATCATCCATCTCTATTTCTTCAGACACAAAACTGTACCTACTATGGTCATCATCTTCTTCAGCATTTCTACTAGCATTAGTAGTTGCTTCCCAAGGTTCTCCATGAAATATCCAATTCTTATAGCTTTTGTCAACTCCATTAAAGTATAAGTGATCCCTTATAATTCCAACCCCAAACAATTTCAAATTCGCACATTTAACACATGGACAACGGATATGCGTTGTAGTTAGAAGATTTTCTACAGAAAATTGCAAAAATGCTTCCACCCCTAACTCATATGCCTTCGATCTTCTATCCGAGTGCATCCATGACTTATCCATCTTGGACACTATATCCTATTATCTATAATAAGGTGAAAAGACAAGCAATGACTATCACTATAGCAGATTATATAAGGTTTTAATAGCAACTAATAAAGTATACAGACGACGGTTTTTAAAAAAAAACAGACGTATTACACTTATATAGACGACGGGTTTTAAAAAACCGTCGTCTAATGCTAGCAAGAAACAGAAGCCAGCGAACTTGAACCACGACGGTAGTTAAAACAAGCGTCGTGGTATATTTTTATAGACGACGGTTTGTTAAAAAACCGTCGTCGTATGCATAAAAAAGATTTCCAAATCCCAGTTTATTTTCATGAACCCAGAATATATTCAGAACACAACATATACATTAATTTTTATGTAGGGTATTAAGAACACAACATATACATTAATACTAAGCACGAAACCAACATATACTAAGCATGAAAACATTAAATCCATTCCCGATTCATAATAACAGAGAGTATTAAAAGATCCGACAAGATTAAACCCTAAACCCGATTCATGAAAACATTAAACATTAAATCCATTAACCCATACCGTCGACAACATTAAAAAATCACAAAACCCTTTACCACAGAACTGAATATCATTCAATGAATTTACAAGCATGAGATTAGGGTTTGCACTTACAGGTAGGCAGAGCTCACAGCTTATGGCCAACTTGGATTCGACGGAGTTGTAAACTTGGCCAACTTGGATTCGATGGAGAGACCAACTTTGAATTAGAGTTGAAGTGAGAGAGCGGAGCGAAATGTTTTAGGACACAGACTATGGTCAACTTGTATAAGAGTTAGAGCGAAATCTGAAAATTTTAGGTCGAGCTGAAATTTTTAGAAAGCGCGCTTTTTAAAAAACATCGACGGAAACAAAAACACAATCGTCGTTAAAAGTTCAACCTAAACATGACGCTTATTTTAAAACTGACGTCGTTGTAAATATACTTACGACGCAAAACCAAACTACCGTCGTTAAAATGTCTAAAGAAATATGCCCTAAACCCTAATAAATAAAACCTAAATTATATATATTGTTTTTAAAAATAATGTTTCAAAAGGGATTAGGGTTTTATGGCCTAAAATATCTCGTCCATAAAACCCTAAACCCTAATCAATTTTCTAAATTTATATAAACCCTAAACCCTAAACCATTAAAGTATAAGTGATGTTGTGACTCATGAAAACATTTTTCTTTTTGTTGGTAATTTTAAATTTGTATAACTCAAACTTAATTTTTTAAAGCTTAAGGGGGAAGAAAATATCACAATGACTTCATAGGAGTTGACGTTGCATTTTTTGGATTTATTTTAAATTTAATATGAATATTTCGAATTAAATGGAATAAAATATTATTAATAAAACCCACAAACCACGTCGTCGTTAATAAATTAACGACGTTTTAAATACTATAAACGACTGAATTTTAACAACAAACGTCGTTTCAAGTTAAAACCATGGCCATTTTTACAAATAAAACGACGTACAAACCATTTTCCACGACCCAAATTCTTAACCTCTCGCCGTCTAATATTAAGAAAACAACGTCGTCTATAGAACCAAGAGCGTCGTTTGAACAACCTTTTACGTCGCTTTTTCAACAAAAATGACGTTGTTATGTGTTTACAACGTCATTTTAAAGAAACCACGGTTTAGAAATGCGCTCTTCGTAAATCATCGACGGAAAACAATAAAACCGTCGTTAAATATGACATCTATACCCTAAACCCTAAACCCTAAACCCTAGACCATAAAATATAAACTTTAAATTATATATATATGTTTAAATAATTATAGAAAAGGATTTATGGTTTTAGGGCCTAATATATATTAACAATAAACCCTAAACCCCAAAAATAAACCTTTATCCCCCTAAACCCTAAACCCTAAACCATTAAAGTATAAGTGATGTTGTGACTCATGAAAACATTTTTCTTTTTGTTGGTAATTTTAAATTTGTATAACTCAAACTTAATTTTTTAAAGCTTAAGGGGGAAGAAAATATCACAATGACTTCATAGGAGTTGACGTTGCATTTTTTGGATTTATTTTAAATTTAATATGAATATTTCGAATTAAATGGAATAAAATATTATTAATAAAACCCACAAACCACGTCGTCGTTAATAAATTAACGACGTTTTAAATACTATAAACGACTGAATTTTAACAACAAACGTCGTTTCAAGTTAAAACCATGGCCATTTTTACAAATAAAACGACGTACAAACCGTTTTCCACGACCCAAACTCTTAACCTCTCGCCGTCTAATATCAAAAAAACAACGTCGTCTATAGAACCAAGAGCGTCGTTTGAACAACCTTTTACGTCGCTTTTTCAACAAAAATGACGTTGTTATGTGTGTACAACGTCATTTTAAAGAAACCACGGTTTAGAAATGCGCTCTTCGTAAATCATCGACGGAAAACAATAAAACCGTCGTTAAATATGACATCTATACCCTAAACCCTAAACCCTAAACCCTAGACCATAAAATATAAACTTTAAATTATATATATATGTTTAAATAATTATAGAAAAGGATTTATGGTTTTAGGGCCTTATATATATTAACAATAAACCCTAAACCCCAAAAATAAACCTTTATCCCCCTAAACCCTAAACCCTAAACCATTAAAGTATAAGTGATGTTGTGACTCATGAAAACATTTTTCTTTTTGTTGGTAATTTTAAATTTGTATAACTCAAACTTAATTTTTTAAAGCTTAAGGGGGAAGAAAATATCACAATGACTTCATAGTAGTTGACGTTGCATTTTTTGGATTTATTTTAAATTTAATATGAATATTTGAATTAAATGGAATAAAATATTATTAATAAAACCCACAAACCACGTCGGCGTTAATACATTAAGGACGTTTCAAATTACTATAAACGACTCAATTTTCAAACAAAACGTCGTTTAAATTATAAACCATGGCCATTTTTACACATAAAACGACGTACAAACCATTTTCCACGACCAACACCCTTACTCTCGCCGTCTGATATCAAGAAAACAACGTCGTCTATAGAACCAAGAGCGTCGCTTGAACAACCTTTTACGTCGCTTTGTAAAAACTGTGACGTTGTTATGTGTCTACAACGTCTTTTTGAAGAAACTACGGTTTTTCACAACATGAAAACCTCAACAAATTTGGTTCAGCATGATCTTGGGTTTTTCACAACATGAAAACATCAACAAATTTACAGGGACGTTGACGTCAACAAAAACTTGCTAATTCTAACCAATTTTGTACAAGAACTTGTCTAATTCTAACAAAATTTGTACATTTTATAAAAATGTTTAAGAATGCTAAAATTCCTCTACTCCATATGAACACACACAAACTCTGCCCATTCTTTCCTAACTTCTTCAATGGCAGCTTGGGGGTATGGCGCTTCATCATTTCCCTTCGCAAACTGCAGTCCATAAACAAAGATTAATCTCACAGACGACGGTATTTGTAATTTACCGACGTAGTATATTTATTCAACGACGGTATTTGTAATTTACCGTCGTTGATAATATAAAAACCCACATAAAAATAAATCTGAAATTTGTTTTCTTACCTTCTTCTCAAATTCCAGGGAAGGATCCAAGATGATGTCTCGCATAAAGCGCATGACATAATACCCGCATTCCACACTGCTTGGTTGCTTTGGAGTGCCGGTCAGAGTTTTCCAAAGTGGTGCTTTACGGCCTACTCTGCCTATGTGTGAATTATACATTTTTAAAGCACTGTTCAATATGTTTTTACCGTCCTCATCCACAACTCGTTTTCCAGGCAGTGGATCCAAAAAATAGACGGTCTCCTTCTTTGCTCTCACAATGAACAGGACCCAATGACATCTGCACAAAATAAATATAAAGGTTAAATAGTTTTATATGCAGAGCATCATACAAACAAAATCCTGTTTTTTGTTTGGAGACTAACCTTGGATTGTAAGGCATCAGGAAAATCTGTTCACCATCTGTTTTTTGAAGACGACTGGCTACGATACGTGATCTTTCAGTTAATGAACCAGCGTCGGCACTAACTAGAGCAGGGTCGATAAAGCCAACCATGTTCACCATATTTGCAGCTTTCAAATGATCAAATAGGCACCTAAATATATGCATTGAAACCTCATATATACTGCAAAAAACATAGTGTTTTTTTTTTAAAAACATAGTGAATATTTGATAAGGACAAACCTCATATATACTGCAACTACAGTAGCCCCAATTTCCTCCATGTTAGCAAATTGGCTAATATCTTCATGCAAGACGAAGGTATTACGTTCTAAAGCCAAACACCTCCTTCTCAATGGTAAAGCTCATAGCCTTCTGCTGAGGCTTAAGTGTCGTATCAACATAATTACAAAGGGATTTTAAAGAAGATGGAACCTCCAGCTTTGAATAATCTGGAACTTCAGTATTCTGTTAAAAGAAATATAAGCAACGTAAAGTGACGTGGTAAATAAATAAAAACGACGGTTAAAATAACAAAACGTCGTCTGAAATTAGTTACACGACGAAGGAAAAAATACCGTCGTAATGAATACTTTATTACGTCGTTTAGAAAATATAGAAAATTAAATTAAACCGTCGTGGTACTTAATAACAAACGACGGTATGTAAGAATTACAGACGTCTAAAGTTTATTACACGACGGTAAGTAATAAACGTCGTGGTAATTCATGTATTACGACGGTTATGAGAAATTACCTTTTCTTCTTTCTTTTCTTCTTTGTTTTCTTCTTTCTTTTCTTCTATATTTTCTACAATACTTACTACATCCCCAGATTTCTGTTATAAGAAATAAAGAAATATATATAAGACATTGTACAAAAAGTCAAAAAAATTAAAAAGTAAAAAATTAAATTAAACTGTCGTGGTACTTAATAACATACGACGGTATGTAAGAATTACAGACGTCTGAAAATTGAAAAACATATTAAAAAGGCAAAGTCATGAGAAATTACCTTTTCATCTTTCTTTTCCTCTATATTTTCTACTATCTTTTCTACCTCGCCAGATTTCTGTTATAAGTAATAAAGAAATATATATGACATTGTACAAAAAGTAAAAAATTAAATTAAACCGTCGTGGTACTCAATAACAGACGACGGTATGTAATAATTACAGACGTGTAAAATTCATTAAACGACGTTAAATAAAGAATTACGACAGTAATGAGAATTGAAAAAAAATGAAAAAGGCTAAGTTATGAGAATTTACCTGTTCAACTATCTCAAGTGTCTTTCCTTCTACTCTCTTCTCTACTTCCCCGGATTTCTGTTTTAAGAAATAAAGAAATATATAAATGATATTGTACAAAAATTAAAAACAAATAAATAAACCGTCGTGGTAAACGTTAACAGAAGGCGGTATAATAATTACAGACGTCTAAATAACATCAAACGACGGTTTAATAAAAATTGCGTCGTGGTATTTCGTTAACACGACGGTAAATATAAACAGAGAAGCAGAGAATTCAAAGTTCAAAAACGTTACCATTTCTTCCTGCTTTTCCCCATTCTTGGCAGTATCCTCCTCAAATTGAAGGGCTCTAACATCAAGTGCCCCAGAGCAGCTTGCTTTGTCGGACATTGGATTTTTGGGACTTTGCCCTTGGATTTGGGACATTGTATTCAGATTCAGCACGCTTGGATCAAAATTGGGGATGAATTTGGAAAGCTGACTCAGCAAATATTCCCTCTCAGCTTCTACCAATTGCTTGGTCCTAGCCTCCATCTTTAAACTCTCTTCCCTTGATCTAGCCTCCATTTTCCTAGTCTCTTCTTGAAGGACAAGTCTTACACTTTCCTTCAATTGATCGGCAAACTTTACCTTCTGTTGTCTAGGTAAATTGAAGTATTGCTTAGGGGAAACCCCAGCCCCTACACCTCTAACTCTTCCTGGATGCTCGGGTCCCAAAGCCATTGTCAAAACATCATTGGTCCCTGACAGAGAAAGAGCGCCTTCAGAGACTTGCTTTTGCAAATCATCCTAACAAAAAGACATAATAAGAAGTCAGAATAAGAAAACAAACGACGGTTATTTATAAAAAATCGACGTAATATAATATTTCACACGACTTAATAACATAACAATCGACGTAATATATTATTTCAGACGACGCAAACTAAATACCGACGTGATTAATTTATTAACACGACGTCAATAATAAACCACCGACGTCTTATGATATAATTACAAAAAACAGAGCATGGATTCCAGATTCAGACCTTTAACGACTGCGTTATAAAATATTTCGACGTAGTAAATATTTTCACACGACGTAAAAATATAACAGCAGACGTAATAAAAATTTTAAAACAGAGTGAGTAGGCTTACAATTAATTTTGCTTTCTCTGCAGTCTTTGGATCCGGGATGTTACCATGTTTGTCTTCTCTTGCTTTTTTCCATAAGGTAGATCGATCAATATCTACCCCAGGCATGATTTCCTTCAAGTCCTCCTTAAAACCAACATATCCTTTTCGAGACAATCGATGATTGTACTCGAGTTTCTCCCTCCTCTGTGATTGTTCTTCATGCACAGCCCCAAATTTTTCAGATAACCTTGAAGCTACAAAGGCATCCCATTGAGCTTTCTCTATGAATTTGTATGTTTCAGGGGGCTGCCTTAATCTATCCTGCTCCTTGATGAATGGAAGGATATGAAACCTCGTTAGTGTAGACTTGAAATCCTTCCATTTCTTGGCGGCAGAAGATAGCACCATTGTCTTGCCCCCTTTACCAACCACAAAAGACATGTCAACGGCTTCCCAAATCTGCTCTTTTATATCCTTGGATATTTGAACCCATTTCTTGTCCACAAGTGGGACTCTGGAGCGTGCCAACACACCAATGTAGGACTGCATCTCATTATGTGCACGGCCATATGGTTTCCCTTCTTCATTGTACTCAACAACAGGCTTGATTTTCTGAATTTTTCTCTGCACAACACGGGGCATTGTGCTCATACCCCGACCTGACTTTGGCTCCTCAGAAATAGTTGCCGTGCTGCCTGCTTCTGTCTCAGAAGATGAAACAAACTTCATCTTCTTCGAGGACTTGGTTTGAGGATTTACAACTCTAAGCTCCTTCTTCGAGGATTCATTTTTTTTCAAGCCAGACTCCTTACTTTGGGATTGAGAAACCATTGTTACAGACAAATTAAACCTGCAAGTGAAAATATATCAGTGAAATTAAGAAAAACCACGACGATTATTTATAAACTACGACGTATTATAATATTTCAAACGACGTAAACACAAAACAACCGACGTAATAATAAATTTACACGACGGTAATGAATCACCGACGTGATAAAATATTACAACGACGTCAATAATAAACAACCGACGTCTTATGATATAATCAAAAACAGAGTATTAAATATTACAACGACGTTAATAATAAACATTCGCCGTGGTATTGAAAATAAAACGACGTAAATATTAATATACCGTCTTCTATACCACAAAAACAACGTAAAATATTTTCAACAGAAAAATAATTAAAAAGATTTTCGAAACAAAAACCATTGTTCAGAGAATCAAACATGCGATGAATATATCCTTAAAAATCAAAAACAAAAAAAGGATATCATTTTAAAAAACAACGAAGAACACTTTCACACGACGCTAGGGTGACTGACGAACCGTCGTGGTATATAAATCTAACCACGTAAATAACAAGCCACCGTCGTCTTATTTAGTTGAAGTAAAAGAACCAGAGTAGTGTTCAATCTTGGAAAGTTTCCGTCTTTGTCACCAAATTTTATCAAACTTGGAAAGAAAAAATGTAAAAAGATATAAAAAAACGAAAATGATATGCGCATGCAAAACAGGAACAAGAATCCTTCCAGAAATGCTTACCCTTTGCTTGCAATGAAAGCTTTCTCCTGGAGTTTGGTGTTTCAGTTCAGAGATGAAGATGAAGAGGAGAGGAAGACGAAAAGTTTTCTCTCGGAGATAAGCTTGAAAGTTTGAAACTGTTCTTGGAAAGTGAAAAATGAGAGAAGCTTGAAAGTTTTTCTCGGGTTTGGTAACGTGCAAGTATGGGTCAGGAAGGCGAAAAGTTTAAAATAATAAAAAACCGTTTCATAACAACGACGCTATTAATAGTATGCGCCCTAGTATGATACATTATACGGCGCTATTGTTAACACTGCCCTATAATATTACTTTCCACGACGGTATGTTTTAATAAAACGACGTTTTAAAATCGAATTACACGACGCATGTTTCTTCAAAAAAGAGGAATCGTCATTTTCCAATTTACCCAACGACCTTATATTCAAAAATACCGACGTGAAAAATTAATACCACGGCGTTTTAATTACTCATACCGACGTGTAATGTTTTTAATTACACAATAAATTAATTTTCCAAAAAATTACAACGTCGTTTTTATATAGCGTCGTTGTTAAATAATTTATACGACCTTATTTTAAATTTAAACGACGTTTATGTTATATATAAACGTCGATAATGTAAAACAACTGACGTGGTATATAAGATTTGTTTATAAATAATGGTTTTTCGGTCTTTCTGGCGTCTTCATTTTTCAATTAGGGTTTCAACTTTTTCTCACCTCTCTGGAGGCACATCACCTCTCTGTCTCACCTCGCTTTCATTTTTCAGTTTGGATGTTGATGTGTGTGTATCTGAAAGACACAAACACGCACACATCATCTAAAAAATTGTCTTTCTGCACAGAAGGAGAACAAGGTCTGCATCAGGGCCAAGCATGGGTTTGCTACATCCTCCTGCGTAGCAAGGGTGAAACCAGCTTGAGAACCTGCATGGGTGTTCCTGATGCTCGCAGAGACGGACTCAGGTGGTGGCTGTAGCTGGGAGTGGGCTTGAGGTTCAGAATGAGTAGGTGGTGTCTTTTCATTCTGAACCTCAAGCCCACTCCCAGCTTCACCCCAAAGGCACAACCCACAACCCACAACAGGTTCTAAGGCTGGTTCCCCCCTGCTACACAAGAGTTTTGAAGTTGATCACTGTGGAAAAGGGGAGTGAGCTTTTCACACTTTGTTGATTTTGATTTTCTGACATTATTAGATATTCATGCTGTGCAGGAGCTTGAGAACAAGAGGAAGGAGAGGGCCCAGCTTGCATATGAGAGGAAGAAACAGTTGTGACCTTCCTTGGCGGCTGAGACTTCTTGCCCTCAAACTCCTTGTGAGAGTAATTGGCACATCATCCACTTCTAAAACATTGCCTTTGTTCTTTCTGGTTCGATTATGATGAGGAACAGAGTTCACTCTGGTAATGATAGACGAATAATGGAATAAAATTTGTACGTCGTTAATTTAACAAACCGTCGTGGTTAGTACAATTATGCGACAGTAGAGTTATGGATACCGTCGTAGTATAGTATAATTAAAAAGTCGATAAATTTATATTTACAGTCGTGGTAACTTAATTTAAATCGGCGAATTTTTTTGTAATTAACCGTCGTAGATTCCTTTGAATTTATGCGTCGCTGACTAAGAAAACTGGGTCGTGTTTATTAATTAATTAACACGGCGTCTTATTTTTATATCGTCGTCTTTACTTTCTACGGCGGTGATTTCATAGATGCAGTCGTTGTTTTTTTGGTTCAGATTTTAACTCTGAAAATACCTTTGTAATAAGACGACGCTTTTTTAATTTGGTGCGTCGTGGTTTCAAAATATCTATACGTGTGCCGTTTTTTAGGTGTTTAAAGTATGTTTCTACGACGGGTTTCTATTACCGTCGTCTTTTAAAAAACAACGACGATTTTTTGATCTACCGTCGTTGTTTACTGGTCGTCTTTTGCCCTTTTTGTAGTAGTGACATTCAAGGTGTGCAACAAATCCTGGGATTCACAACTCCACAATTCAGCCATCCTTCACTCCATCCTCCCTCAAACACTTCCGTCATTTTCCCAAACACATTCAGAAATTATCCTCAAACACTCTCACAATCCCAAACACTCCAGCAATCAACCAAAAGCTCTAAACAGCCTCAAATCACCAAAACAACTCCAGAAAACCTCTCTTCCGTTTCCCTACGAATTTCATCTTTCTCAGCCATCACCACTCACTCAAACTCATCCCAAATCACCTCCATATCCTTCATACATCTTTCTAGACGTGGAGAAGCACTTGGAGAAGCCTTGGACACCACAAGATCTTCAGAAAAGGGGTTTTTCTACTCTTATTGCATTCATTATGTTTTCTCATTTCTGTTCAAGTCTCTTTTCCATTATGAGTAGCTAAATCCATAACTAGGGCTTCGATGTAACCTAACATGAATATTCTGGGTTTATAAATTTCAAGTTTCAAGTTTGATTTATGATTCATGTTCTTATTCATTATGCTCATAAGTTATTATGCTTGTTTGAATGATTGATCACCATTAAAGCTTGCGTGTTAGCTATCTTGGTTTGAATTAAGAGTAGACACCATTCTTTAATTCAAATTGAACTATGAATAGGAAGAGTGTGTATGAGAATTCGACAATCTGGATTAGATACATACTTGGTTGTTTAAAATATTCTTCTATGCTTAATGGATTCCTAATGCTTAATTTAGGTTAGACAACAAATGATCAAATTAGGGAATTAGGAATACAAGGTTAGGACTAGACACCATGGCTTAATCATACATTAGCTAGAATCAATATTTGAATCTGAATTAGACTTGTCACTTAAATCCTTATAACCCAGAATTGAATTGTTATGGTGAATCGAATGCCCTAGCCTCCAAATCTATTTTTCAACCTTCAAAATCACTCTTTGTTGCATTTGTTTACTTGCTTTCCTTTGCAATTTCATTTTGTTCAGTTCTTTTCACAAGCACAAGCATTCTCACTTTAATTTCCAATTTCATTTGCTTCTGTCTCAAACTAATCTCACTTTAAATACTGTTTTAGACTTAACTTCTTAACTTCTTGAATTCGGTAATCTAAGTACATAACTAATTTGAACTTCTCAGTCTTCGTGGGTACGACCTCGTCCTTGTCTTGCTATACTACTGATTGGCACGTAAACTTGCGAGTTAATATAATTAACAACATCTAGCGATTTAATTTCACTAAAAACTCACCAAATGACTCCTCCCAACAAATTATGATGATGCCCAAGTTTTGGGCTCGATCGGAAATCAACAGGGGTAAGAAATTGGACAATTCAGGTTCAAAGGCAGTTCGTTCCTTATAGGAGTGGTCGGTGTATTCCGTAGTTCTAGCAATTGGATTTCACTCAAAACTCACCAAATGACTCCTCCCACGATATTATGATGATGCCCAAGTTCTGGGCTCGATCGGAAGTCAATAGGGGTAAGAAATTGGACAATTCAAGTTCAAAGGCAGTTCGTTCCTTATAGGAGTGGTCGGTGTATTCCGTAGTTCTAGCATTGGATTTCACTCAAAACTCACCAAATGACCCCTCCCACGATATTATGATGATGCCCAAGTTTTGGGCTCGATCGGAAATCAATAGGGGTAAGAAATTGGACAATTCAGGTTCAAAGGCAATTCGTTCCTTCTAGGAGTGGTTGGTGTATTCCGTAGTTCTAGCGATTGGATTTCACTCAAAACTCACCAAATGACTCCTCCCACCATATTGTGATGATGCCCAAGTTTTGGGTTCGATTGGAAATCAATAGGGGTAAGAAATTGGACAATTCAAGTTCAAAGGCAGTTCGTTCCTTATAGGTGTGGTTGGTGTATTCCGTAGTTTTAGCGATTGGAATTCACTCAAAACTCACCAAATGACTCCTCCCACCATATTATGATGATGCCCAAGTATTGGGCTCGATCGGAAGTCAATAGGGGTAAGAAATTGGACAATTCAGGTTCGAAGGCAATTCGTTCCTTATGGGAGTGCCTAGTGTATTCCGTAGTTCTAGCGATTGGATTTCACTCAAAACTCACCAAATGACTCCTCCCACCATATTATGATGATGCCCAAGTTTTGTGCTCGATCGGAAATCAATAGGGGTAAGAAATTGAACAATTCAGGTTCAAAGGCAGTTCGTTCCTGATAGGAGTGGTTGGTCTATTCCGTAGTTCTAGCGATTGGATTTCACTCAAAACTCACCAAATGACTCCTCCCACCATATTATGTTGATGCCCAAGTTTTGGGCTCGATCGGAAATCAATAGGGGTAAGAAATTTGACAATTCTGGTTCAAAGGCAGTTCGTTCCTTATAATAGTGGGTGGTATATTCCGTAGTTCTAGCGATTGGATTTCACTCAAAACTCACCAAATGACTCCTCCAACCATATTATGGTGATGCCCAAGTGTTGGGCTCGATCGGAAATCCATAAGGGTAAAAAACTGGACAATTCAAGTTCGAAGGCAGTTCGTTCCGAATTGGAGTGGTTGGTGTATTGCACAGTTCTAGCGATTGGATTTCACTAAAAACTCACCAAATGACTCCTCCCACCATATTATGATGATGCCCAAGTTTTGGGCTTGATCGGAAATCAATAGGGGGAAGAAATTTGACAATTCAGGTTCGAAGGCAGTTCGTCCCTTATAGGAGTGGTTGGTGTATTCTGTAGTTCTAGCGATTGGATTTCACTCAAAACTCGCCAAATGACTCCTCCCAGCATATTATGATGATCCCCAAGTTTTGTGCTCGATCGGAAATCAATAGGGGTAAGAAATTGGACAATTCAGGTTCAAAGGCAGTTCGTTCCTGATAGGAGTGGTTGGTGTATTGCGTAGTTCTAGCGATAGGAGTGGTTGGTGTATTCCGTAGTCCTGCCAGGAATGAACTGCGTTTGAACCTGAATTGTCCAATTTCTTACCCTTATTGATTTTCGATCGAGCCCAAAACTTGCGCATCATCATAATACGGTGGGAGGAGCCATTTGGTGACTTTTGAGTGAAATCCAATCACTTGAACTATGAAATACACCAACCACTCCTACAAGGAACGAACTGACTTTGAACCTGAATTGTCCAATTTCTTACCCCTATGGATTTCCGATGGAGCCCAAAACTTGGGCATCATCATAATATGGTGGGAGGAGTCATTTGTTGAGTTTTGAGTGAAATCCAATCGCTTGAACTATGTAATACACCAACCACTCCTATAAGGAACGAATTGCCTTTGAACCTGAATTGTCCAATTTCTTACCCCTATTGATTTCCGATCAAACCCAAAACCTGGGCATCATCACAATATGGTGGGAGGAGTCATTTGGTGAGTTTTAAGTGAAATCGAATAGCTAGAACTATGCAATACACCAACCACTCCAATTCGGAACGAACTGTTTTCGAACTTGAATTGTCCAATTTCTTACCCCTATTGATTTCCGATCGAGCCCAAAACTTGGGCATCATCATAATATGGTGGGAGGAGTCATTTGGTGTGTTTTGAGTGAAATCCAATCGCTAGAACTATGCACTACACCAACCCTTCCAATTCGGAATGAACTGTCTTCGTAGTTGAATTGTCCAATTTCTTATCGCTTTGGATTTCCGATCGAGCCCAAAACTTTGGCATCATCATAATGTGGTGGGAGGAGTCATTTGGTGAGTTTTGAGTGAAATCCGATAGCTAGAACTGCGGAATACACCAACCACTTCTATAAGGAACGAACTGCCTTTGAACCTGAATTGTCCAATTTCTTACCCCTATTCATTTCCGATCGAGCCCAAAACTTGGGCATCATCATAATATGGTGGGAGGAGTCATTTGGAGAGTTTTGAGTGAAATCCAATCGCTAGAACTACGGAATACACCAACCACTCCTACAAGGAACGAGCTGCCTTTGAACCTGAATTGTCCAATTTCTTACCCCTATTGATTTCCGATCGAGCCCAACTTGGGCATCGTCGTAATATGGTTGGAGGAGTCATTTGGTGAGTTTTGAGTGATATCCAATCGCTTGAAGTACGGAATGCACCAACCACTCCTATAAGGAACGAGCTGCTTTTGAACCTGAATTGTCCAATTTCTTGCACCTATTGATTTCCGATCGAGCACAAAACTTAAGCATCCCCATAATATGGTGAGAGGAATCATTTGGTGGGTTTTGAGTGAAATCAAATCGCTAGAACTACGGAATACACCAACCACTCCTATAAGGAACGAACTGCCTTTGAACCTGAATTGTCCAATTTCTTACCCCCATTGATTTCCTATTGAGCCCAAAACTTGGGCATCATCATAATATGGTGGGAGGAGTCATTTGGTGAGTTTTGAGTGAAATCCAATCGCTAGAACTGTGCAATACAACAGCCACTCCAATTCGGAACGAACTGCCTTCGAACTTGAATTGTCCAATTTCTTACCCCTATTGATTTCCGATCGAGCCCAAAACTTGGGCATCATCATAATATGGTGGGAGGAGTCATTTGGTGAGTTTTGAGTGAAATCCAATCGCTAGAACTACGGAATACACCAACCACTCTTATAAGGAACGAACTGCCTTTGAACCTGAATTGTCCAATTTCTTACCCCTATTGATTTCCGATCGAGCCCAAAACTTGGGCATCACCATAATATGGTGGGAGGAGTCATTTGGTGAGTTATAAGTGAAATCCAATCGCTAGAACTACGGAATACACCAACCACTCCTATAAGGAACGAACTGCCTTTGAACCTGAATTGTCCAATTTCTTACCCCAATGGATTTCCGATCGAGCCCAAAACTTGGGCATCATCATAATATGGTGGGAGGAGTCATTTGGTGAGTTTTGAGTGAAATCCAATTGCTAGAACTATGGAACACACCTACCACTCCTATAAGGAACGAACTGCCTTTGAACCTGAATTGTCCAATTTCTTACCCCTATTAATTTCCGATCGAGCCCAAAACTTGGGCATCATCATAATATGGTGGGAGGAGTCATTTGGTGAGTTTTGAGTGAAATCCAATCACAAGAACTACCGAATACACCAACCACTCCTATAAGGAACGAACTGCCTATGAACCTGAATTGTCCAATTTCTTACCCCTATTGATTTCTGATCGAGCCCAAAACTTGGGCATCCTCATAATATGGTGGGAGGAGTCATTTGGTGAGTTTTGAGTGAAATCCAATTGCTAGAACTATGCAATACATCAACCACTCCAATTCGGAACGAACTGCCTTCGAACTTGAATTGTCCAATTTCTTACCCTTATGGATTTCCGATCGAGCCCAAAACTTGGGCATCATCATAATATGGTGGGAGGAGTCATTTGGTGAGTTTTGAGTGAAATCCAATCGCTAGAACTACGGAATCACTACTACAAAAATCGAAATAGACGACGGTAATCCACCGTCGTTTATTCGGTTTTTCAACCGTCGTAAAATCGAGCGACATCTTTTCATGCATAAAACCACGACGGTAAATACCCGTCGTCTATTATTAGTAAAGACGGCGCTTTTACTCGAAACCGTCTTCTATTATTAAGTAAAGACGACGATTTTTTTATAAAAAGGGTAGTCTATTATATGTAAAGACGACGGTTTTTTTTTATAAAAAGGGTCGTCTATTATATGTAAAGACGATGGTTTTTTTATAAAAAGGGTCGTCTATTATTAAGTAAAGACGACCCTTTTTATATGAAAATGGTCGTCTATTATGAATTAAAGACGACCCTTTTGATATAAAAAGGGTCGTCTATTATATGTAAAGACGACGGTTTTTTTATAAAAAGGGTCGTCTATTATTAAGTAAAGAACTATGTTTTATTATATCCAAATACGTCGGTTTTGTTAATAAGCCATCATCTATTAAATGTGAAGACGACGATTTCTTGAAATATTGTCGTCTATTGACTCTAAGACAACGATTTTTTAGTAAAACCGTCGTTGATTGTATATAAAAAGACGTTATGGTGTTGAAAGAGGTCATTGATAATATATACAGATGACGGTTTTTCCAATAAAACCATCGTTTTATTATCTTTAGTTTTTTGAAGAGTCAATAGTTATTACATAGTCAACCAATCTTTATTCTATTACATACATACTTCCTACCTATAATTAGAAATAACGGAGCTCACAAATTCGACTAATTTGATTTTAACT
Source organism: Prunus kanzakura (assembly GCA_020521455.1). Taxonomy (NCBI): domain Eukaryota; kingdom Viridiplantae; phylum Streptophyta; class Magnoliopsida; order Rosales; family Rosaceae; genus Prunus; species Prunus kanzakura. The sequence continues at coordinate 67,832 of BPUM01001129.1, read as the reverse complement.
TCATCAATTTGTTCTTGGGTTGACTTAGCTCTGCCTTCTTGCACATTTTCCAAGTTGTTGGTGTCGGAAAAGGAAAGACCTGCACGAAAGAGACCCCAATACTCTTAAACATAAACTTGTTTAGCAGTAACCTAACCTTAGCAAAAAGATCTATGCAGCTCTAGAATGACAGCAGAACACAATTGGCATAATTGGCAAAGTACCTGTTTTTGTGGTGGCACCATAACAAATGAAAAATCAGAGATTCAGAAAATTAACAACAAAAACAAAAACAAAAAGTATTTTGGACCTGATGATGTTGTCGGTCCAAAAACAAACGGATCTAGTGAGGGATGGGTATGTTTCCCCTCATCTTCTTCGTCAGCTTCTTCTTGATTACGAAGGCCTTGTGGGACGGCTGTGCATATTTATAAAAAACTCAAATGAGAAACTCACTTAAATCCCACGAAATTAGCACAATACATGAACAAACATATATATATATATATATATATATATATATATATATATATAGACCGATAAGTCTTTCTAGTTCGAGTCGCTGAGTTTGATGAGCGATTTGAGTGCCTGAGAACGAGATCTTCTTTGAAGAAAGTGAAGGTCGAGATCTTTCAAATCAAACCTTTCAACCAGCTTTGATTCTCAAATACAGAACCTCCCTCTACATCTTATGGATCTGCGAAGACCTCAATCTTTCAACTCCTTCATTGATATCGATTTTTTGATGATTTTGTAGAGAGTTTCATGAGGGTGTTTTAGAGAGTGCAGGAGGGTTTCAAGAAGGGAGAGATAAGGTTTTCAGAGACGGGGGAAAATCTGAAAATTTGTCGAGCGCGAATTCACTTAAGGAGCCCTTTTTTAGCGTGTTTTAAAAGACGACGCTTGTTAATGAGAGATAAGGTTTTCAAAGACTGGTGAAAATTTGAAAATTTGTCAAGCGCGAATTCACTTAAGCGGCCATTGTTTCGCGTGTTTTAAAAGACGACGCTTTTTAAAAAAAACCGTCATCTTTACTTCACAATAGACGACCCTTTTTAAAAAAAAAACCGTCATCTTTACTTCATAATAGACGACCCTTTTCATACAAAAAGGGTCGTCTTTACTTAATAATAGACGACCCTTTTTATATAAAAAGGGTCTTCTTTACTTAAATAGACGACCATTTTCATATAAAAACCGTCGTCTTTACATATAATAGACGACCCATTTTTTATTTATACTTTCATTAAATACAACATAAGATTTTGTGGTATCCACTAGTGTAAATATTTTAAATTGAAGATCAAATTGAGTCATTGTATTCATATAGGGTCAAGGAGTGTAGCTGTAAAAAATCATCAAAATCGGAGTTAAAATAACCGTTAAATCTTGATTTTTCGTTTATAACCGTCGAAATGTTTTGTCCCGTTACTTGATCTCTGAATTTTTTTTTCCGATTTTTGGCGTATATGATCTCGATGTGTAAACAAACAAGTTTGACGGTTGGATTTTGTTGAAATTAGTTTTGTAGAATGCGTATGCCATCAAAACAATATATTCACTAACAATTAAGAGTTTATTTATACTTTTATTAAATATAACATAAGATTTTGTGGTATCCACTAGTGTAAATATTTTAAATTGACGATCGAATTGGTTCATTGTATTCATATAGGGTCAAGAAGTGTAGGTGTAAAAAATCATCAAAATCAGAGTTGAAATAACCGTTAAATCGTGATTTTTCGTTTATAACCGTCGAAAAGTTTTGTCCTATTACTTAATCTATGAATGTTTATTTTTTCCGATTTTTGGCGTATATGATCTCAAAGTGTAAACAAACAAATTTGACGGTTGGATCGTTGAAACTAGTTTCGTAGAATGCGTATGCCATCAAAACAATATATTCACTAACAATTAAGAGTTTATTTATACTTTCATTAAATATAACATAAGATTTTTTGGTATCCACTAGTGTAAATATTTTAAATTGACGATCAAATGTAGTCATTGTATTCATATAGGGTCAAGGAGTGTAGCTGTATCCATACTATAATGATGCCCAAGTTTTGGGCTCGATCGGAAATCCATGGGGGTGAGAAATTGGACAATTCAAGTTCGAAGGCAGTTCGTTCCGAATTGGAGTGGTTTGTGTATTGCATAGTTCTAGCGATTGGATTTCCCTCAAAACTCAGCAAATGACTCCTCCCACCATATTATGATGATGCCCAAGTTTTGGGCTCGATAGGAAATCAATAGGGGTAAGAAATTGGACAATTCAGGTTCAAAGGCAGGTCGTTCCTCATAGGAGTGGTTGGTGTATTCCGTAGTTCTAGCGATTTTATTTCACTCAAAACCCACCAAATGACTCCTCCCACCATATTATGCGGATGCCCAAGTTTTGGGCTCGATCGGAAATCAATAGGGGTAAGAAATTCGACAATTCAGGTTCAAAGGCAGTTGGTTCCGAATTGGAGTGGTTGGTGTATTCTGTAGTTCTAGCGATTGGATTTCACTAAAAACTCACCAAACGACTCCTCCCACCATATTATCATGATGCGCAAGTTTTGGGCTCCATCGGAAATCAATAGGGGTAAGAAATTGGACAATTCAGGTTCAAAGGCAGTTCGTTCCTTATAGGAGTGGTTGGTGTATTCCGTAGTTCTAGAGATTTTATTTCACTCAAAACCCACCAAATGACTCCTCCCACCATATTATGCTGATGCCCAAGTTTTGGGCTCGATCGGAAATCAATAGGGGTAAGAAATTGGACAATTAAGGTTCAAAGGCAATTCGTTCCTTATAGGACTGGTTGGTGTATTCCGTAGTTCTAGCGATTGGATTTCACTCAAAACTCACCACATGACTCCTCCCACCATATTATGATGATGCCCAAGTTTTGGGCTCGATCGGAAATCAATAGGGGTAAGAAATTCGACAATTCAGGTTCAAAGGCAGTTCGTTCCGAATTGGAGTGGTTGGTGTATTCTGTAGTTCTAGCGATTGGATTTCACTAAAAACTCACCAAACGACTCCTCCCACCATATTATGATGATGCGCAAGTTTTGGGCTCCATCGGAAATCAATAGGGCTAAGAAATTGGACAATTCATGTTCAAAGGCAGTTCATTCCTTATAGGAGTGGTTGGTGTATTCTGTAGTTCTAGAGATTTTATTTCACTCAAAACCCACCAAATGACTCCTCCCACCATATTATGCTGATGCCCAAGTTTTGGGCTCGATCGGAAATCAATAGGGGTAAGAAATTGGACAATTAAGGTTCAAAGGCAATTCTTTCCTTATAGGACTGGTTGGTGTATTCCGTAGTTCTAGCGATTGGATTTCACTCAAAACTCACCACATGACTCCTCCCACCATATTATGATGATGCCCAAGTTTTGGGCTCCATCGGAAATCAATAGGGGTAAGAAATTGGACAATTCAGGTTCAAAGGCAGTTCGTTCCTTATAGGAGTGGTTGATGTATTCCGTAGTTCTAGCGATTGGATTTCACTCAAAACTCACCAAGTGACTCCTCACACCATATTATGATGATGCCCAAGTTTTGAGCTTTATAGGAAATCAATAGGGGTATGAAATTGGGCAATTCAAGTTCGAAGGCAATTCGTTCTGAATTGGAGTGGTTGGTGTATTGCATAGTTCTAGCGATTGGATTTCACTCAAAACTCAACAAATGACTCCTTCCACCATATTATGATGATGCCGAAGTTTTGGGCACGATCGGAAATCAATAGGGGTAAGAAATTGGACAATTCAGGTTCAAAGGCAATTCGTTCCTCATAGGAGTGGTTGGTGTATTCCGTAGTTCTAGCGATTGGATTTCACTCAAAACTCTACAAATGACTCCTCCCACCATATTATGATGATGCCCAAGTTTTGGACTTGATTGGAAGTCCATGGGGGTGAGAAATTGGACAATTCAAGTTCGAAGGAAGTTCGTTCCGAATTGGAGTGGTTTGTGTATTGCACAGTTCTAGTGATTGGATTTCCCTCAAAACTCAGCAAATGACTCCTCACACCATATTATGATGATGCCCAAGTTTTGGGCTCGATCGGAAATCAATAGCGGTAAGACATTGGACAATTCAGGTTCAAAGGCAGTTCGTTCCTTATAGGAGTGGTCTGTGTATTCTGTAGGTCTAGAGATTTTATTTTACTCAAAACCCACCAAATGACTCCTCCCACCATATTATGATGATGCCCAAGTTTTGGGCTCGATCGGAAATCAATAGGGGTAAGAAATTGGACAATTAAGGTTCAAAGGCAATTCGTTCCTTATAGGACTGGTTGGTGTATTCCGTAGTTCTAGCGATTGGATTTCACTCAAAACTCACTAAATGACTCATCCCACCATATTATGATGATGCCCAAGTTTTGGGCTCGATCGGAAATTAATAGGGGTAAGAAATTGGACAATTCAGGTTCAAAGGCAGTTCGTTCCTTATAGGAGTGGTTGATGTTTTCCGTAGTTCCAGCGATTGGATTTCACTCAAAACTCACCAAGTGACTCCTCCCACCATATTATGATGATGCCCAAGTTTTGGGCTTTATAGGAAATCAATAGTGGTATGAAATTGGACAATTCAAGTTCGAAGGCAATTTGTTCCGAATTGGAGTGGTTGGTGTATTGCATAGTTCTAGCGATTGGATTTCACTCAAAACTCACCAAACGACTCCTCCCACCATATTATGATGATGCCGAAGTTTTGGGCTCGATCGGAAATCAATAGGGGTAAGAAATTGGACAATTCAGGTTCAAAGGAAATTCGTTCCTCATACGAGTGGTTGGTGTATTCCGTAGTCCAAGCGATTGGATTTCACTCAAAACTCTACAAATGACTCCTCCCACCATATTATGATGATGGCCAAGTTTTGGGCTTGATCGGAAATCCATGGGGGTGAGAAATTGGACAATTCAAGTTCGAAGGCAGTTTGTTCTGGATTGGAGTGGTTTGTGTATTGCATAGTTCTAGCGATTGGATTTCACTCAAAACTCACCAAATGACTCCTCCCATCATATTGTGTTGATGCCCAAGTTTTGGGCTCGATCGGAAATCCATGGGGGTGAGAAATTGGACAATTCAAGTTCGAAGGAAGTTCGTACCGAATTGGAGTGGTTTGTGTATTGCATAGTTCTAGCGATTGGATTTCCCTCAAAACTCAGCAAATGACTCCTCCCACCATATTATGATGATGCCCAACTTTTGGGCTCGATCGGAAATCAATAGCGGTAAGACATTGGACAATTCAGGTTCAAAGGCAGTTCGTTCCTTATAGGAGTGGTCTGTGTAATCCGTAGGTCTAGAGATTTTATTTCACTCAAAACCCACCAAATGACTCCTCCCACCATATTATGCGGATGCCCAAGTTTTGGGCTCGTTCGGAAATCAATAGGGGCATGAAATTGGACAATTCATGTTCAAAGGCCGTTCGTTCCTTATAGGAGTGGTTGGTGTACTCCGTAGTTCTAGCGATTGGATTTCACTCAAAACATACCAAATGACTCCTCCGACCATACTATGATGATGCCCAAGTTTTGGGCTTGATCGGAAATCAATAGGGGTAAGAAATTGGACAATTCAAGTTCGAAGGCAGTTCGTTCCGAATTGGAGTGGTTGGTGTATTCCATAGTTCTAGCGATTGGATATCACTCAAACCACACCAAATGACTCCTCCCATCATATTATGATAATGCCCAAGTTTTGGGCTCGATCGGAAATCCATAGGAGTAAGAAATTGGACAATTTAGGTTCAAAGGCAGTTCATTCCTTACAGGAGTGGTTGGTGTATTCCGTAGTTCTAGCGATTGGATTTCACTCAAAACTCACCAAATGACTCCTCCCACCATATTATGATGATGCCCCAGTTTTGGGCTCGATCGGAAATCCATGGGGGTAAGAAATTGGACAATTCAAGTTCGAAGGCAGTTCGTTCCGAATTGGAGTGGTTTGTGTATTGCATAGTTCTAGCGATTGGATTTCCCTCAAAACTCAGCAAATGACTCCTCCCACCATATTATGAAGATGCCGAAGTTTTGGGTTCGGTCGAATATCAATAGGGGCAAGAAATTGGACAATTCAGGTTCAAAGGCAGTTCGTTCCTTATAAGAGTGGCAGGTGTATTCCGTAGTTCTAGCGATTGGATTTCACTCAAAACTCACCAAATGACTCCTCGCACCATATAATGATGATGCCCAAGTTTTGGGCCCGATCGGAAATCAGTTGGGGTAAGAAATTGGACAATTCATGTTCAAAGGCAGTTCGTTCCTTATAGGAGTGGTTGGGTGTATTCCATACTTCTAGCGATTGGATTTCACTCAAAACTCACCAAATGACTCCTCCCACCATATTATGATGAAGCCCAAGTTTTGGGCTCGATCGGAAATCCATAGGGGTAAGAAATTGGACAATTCAAGTTCAAAGGCAGTTCGTTCCGCATTGGAGTGGTTGGTGTATTGCATAGTTCTAGCGATTGGATTTCTCTCAAAACTCACCAAATGAGTCCTCCCACCATATTATGATGATGCCCAAGTTTTGGGCTTGATCGAAAATCAATAGGGGTAAGAAATTGGACAATTCAGGTTCAAAGGTAGTTCGTTCCTTATAGGATTGGTTGGTGTATTCCGTAGTTCCAACGACTGGATTTCACCCAAAACCCACCAAATGACTCCTCCCACCATATAATGATGATGCCAAAGTTTTTGGCTCGATCGGAAATCAGTAGGGGTAAGAAATTGGACAATTCAGGTTCGAAGGAAGTTCGTTCCGAATTGCAGTGGTTGGTGTATTCCATAGTTCTAGCGATTGGATTTCACTCAAAGCTCACTAAATGACTCCTCCCACCATATTATGATGATGCCCAAGTTTTGGGCTCGATCGGAAATCCATAGGGGTAAGAAATTGGACAATTCAAGTTCGAAGGCAGTTCGTTCCGAATTGGAGTGGTTGGTGTATTGCATAGTTCTAGGGATTGGATTTCATTCAAAACTCTCCAAATGACTCCTCCCACCATATTATGACGATGCCCAAGTTTTGGGCTCGATCGAAAATCAATAGGGGTAAGAAATTGGACAATTCAAATTGAAAGGCAAGTCGTTCCTTATAGGAGTGGCTGGGGTATTCCGTTGTTCTAGCGATTGGATTTCACTCAAAACTCACCAAATGACTCCTCCCACCATATTATGATGATGCCCAAGTTTTGGGTTCGATCGGAAATCATTAGGGGAAAGAAATTGGACAATTCAGTTTCAACGGCAGTTCATTCCTTATAGGAGTGGTTGGTGTATTCCGTAGTTCTAGCGATTGGATTTCACTCCAAACTCACCAAATGACTCCTCCCACCATATTATGATGACGCCCAAGTTTTGGGCTCGATCGGAAATCCATAGGGGTAAGAAATTGGACAATTCAAGTTCAAAGGCAGTTCGTTCCGAATTGGAGTGGTTGGTGTATTGCATAGTTCTAGTGATTGGATTTCACTCAAAACTTACCAAATGACTCCTCCCGCCATATGATGATGATGCCCAAGTTTTGGGCTCGATCGGAAATCCATAGGGGTAAGAAAGTCGACAATTCAACTTCGAAGGCAGTTCGTTCCGAAATGGAGTGGTTGGTGTATTCCGTAGTTCTAGCGATTGCATTTCACTCAAAACTCACCAAATGACTCCTCCCACCATATTATGATGATGCCCAAGTTTTGGGCTCGATCGGAAATCCATAAGGGTAAGAAATTGGACAATTCAAGTTCGAAGGCAGTTCGTTCCGAATTGAAGTGGTTGGTGCATTGCATAGTTCTAGCGATTGGATTTCCCTCAAAACTCAGCAAATGACTCCTCCCACCATATTATGATGATGCTGAAGTTTTGGGTTCGGTCGAATATGAATAGGGGCAAGAAATTGGACAATTTAGGTTCAAAGGCAGTTCGTTCCTTATAGGAGTGGTTGGGTGTATTCCATAGTTCTAGCGATTGGATTTCCCTGAAATCTCACCAAATGACTCCTCCCACCATATTATGATGCTGCCCAGGTTTTGGGCTCGATAAGAAATCCATAGGGGTAAGAAATTGGACAATTCAAGTTCGAAGGCAGTTCGTTCCGAATTGGAGTGGTTGGTGTATTGCATAGTACTAGCGATGGGATTTCATTCAAAACTCACCAAATGAATCCTCCCACCAAGTTTTGGGCTCAATCGAAAATGAATAGGGGTAAGAAATTGGACAATTCAGGTTCAAAGGTAGTTCGTTCCTTATAAGAGTGGTTGGTGTATTCCGTACTTCTAGCGATTGAATTTCACTCAAAACTCACCAAATGACTCCTCCCACCATATGATGATGATGCCCAAGTTTTGGGCTCCATCGGAAATGAATAGGGGTAAGAAATTGGACAATTGAGGTTCAAAGGTAGTTCGTTCCTTATAAGAGTGGTTGGTGTATTCCGTACTTCTAGCGATTGAATTTCACTCAACACTCACCAAATGACTCCTCCCACCATATGATGACGATGCCCAAGTTTTGGACTCCATCGGAAATGAATCGGGGTAAGAAATTGGACAATTCAAGTTCGAAGGCAGTTCATTCCGAATTGGAGTGGTTGGTGTATTGCATAGTTCTAGAGATTGGATTTCACTCAAAACTCACCGAATGACTCCTCGCACCATATTATGATGATGCCCAAGTTTTGGGCTCGATCGGAAATCAATCGGGGTAAGAAATTGGACAATTCAGTTTCAAAGGCAGTTCGTTCCTTATAAGAGTGGTTGGTGAATTCCGTAGTTCTAGCGATTGCATTTCACTCAAAACTCACCAAATGACTCCTCCCACCATATTGTGATGATGACCAAGTTTTGGGCTCGATCGGAAATCAATATAGGTTAGAAATTGGACAATTTAGGTTCGAAGGCAGTTCGTTCCTTATTGGAGTCATTCGTGTATTCCGTAGTTCTAGCGATTCGATTTCACTCAAAACTCACCAAATGACTCCTCCCACCATATTATGATGATGCCCAAGTTTTGGCCTCTATCGGAAATCAATAGGGGTAAGAAATTGGCCAATTCAAGTTCGGAGACAATTCGTTCCGAATTGGAGTGGTTGGTGTATTGCATAGTTCTAGGGATTGGATTTCACGCAAAACTCACCAAATGACTCCTTCCACCATATTAGGATGGTGCCTAAGTTTTGGGCTCGATCGGAAATCAATAGGGGTAAGAAATAGGACAATTCAGGTTCAAAGGCAATTCGTTCCATATAGGAGTGGCTGGTGTATTCCGTAGTTCTTGAGACTGGATTTCACTCAAAAGTCACCAAATGACTCCTCCCACCATATTATGATGATGCCAAGGTTTTCGGCTCGATCAGAAATCAATAGGGGTAAGAAATTGAACAATTCAGGTTCAGAGGCAGTTCGTTCCTTATAGGAGTGGCTGATGTGTTCCGTAGTTCTAGCGATTGGATTTCTCTCAAAACTCCCCAAATGACTCCTCCCACCATATTATGTTGATGCCTATGTTTTGGGCTAGATCGAAAGTCCATAGGGGTTAGAAATTGGACAATTCATGTTCAAAGGCAATTCGTTCCATATAGGAGCGGTTGGTGTATTCCGTAGTTCTAGAGATTGGATTTCTCTCAAAACTCACCAAATGACTCCTCCCACCATATTATGTTGATGCCCAAGTTTTGGGCTCGATCGGAAATTAATAGGGGTAAGAAATTGGACAATTCTAGTTCAAAGGCAGTTCGTTCCTTATAGGAGTGGCTGGTGTATTCCGTAGTTCTAGAGATTGGATTTCACTCAAAACTCACCAAATGACTCCTCCCACCACATTATCATGATGCCCCAGTTTTGGGCTCGATCGGAAATCAATAGGGGTTAGAAATTGGACAATTGAGGTTCAAAAGCAGTTCGTTCCTTATAGGACTGTTTGTTCTGGCGACTGGATTTCACTCAAAACTCACCAAATGACTCCTCCCACCATTATATGATGATGCCCAAGTTTTGGGCTCGATCGGAAATCAATAGGGGTAAGAAATTTGACAATTCGGGTTCGAAGGCAGTTCGTCGCGAATTGGAGAGGTTGATGTATTGCATAGTTCTAGCGATTGGATTTCTCTCAATACTCACCAAATGACTCCTCCCTCCATATTATGATGATGTCCAAGTTTTGGGCTCGACCGGAAATCCATAGGTGTAAGAAATGGGATAATTCAAGTTCTAAGACAGTTCGTTCCGAATTGGAGTGGTAGGTTTATTGCATAGTTCTAAGGATTGGATTTCCCTCAAAACTCACCAAATGACTCCTCCCACCATATTATGATGATGCCCATGTTTTGGGCTCGATCGGAAATCCATAGGGGTAGGAAATTGGACAATTCAGGTTCAAAGGCAGTTCGTCCCTTATAGGAGTGGTTAGTGTATTCAGTAGTTCTGGAGATTGGATTTCACTCAAAACACACCAAATGACTCCTCCCACAATATTATGATGATGCCCCAGTTTTGGGTTGGATCGGAAATCAATAGGGGTTACAAATTGGACAATTCAGGTTCAAAAGCAGTTCGTTCCTTATAGGAGTGGTTGTTCTAGCAACTGGATTTCACTCAAAACTCACCAAATGACTCCTCCCACCATATTATGATGATGCCCAAGTTTTGGGCTCGATCGAAAATCAATAGGGGTAAGAAATTGGACAATTCAGGTTCAAAGGCAGTTCGTTCCTTGTAGGAGTGGTTGGTGTATTCCGTAGTTCTAGCGATTGGATTTCACTCAAAACACACCAAATGACTCCTCCCACCATATTATGATGATGCCCCAGCTTTGGGCTCGATCGGAAATCCATAGGTGTAAGAATTTGGACAATTCAAGTTCAAAGGCAGTTTGTTCCGAATTGGAGTGGTTGGTGTATTGCATAGTTCTAGCGATTGGATTTCTCTTAAAACTCACCAAATGACTCCTCCCACCATATTGTGATGATGCCCAAGTTTTGGGCTCGATCGGAAATCAATAGGGGTAAGAAATTGGACAATTCAGGTTCAAAGGCAGTTCGTTGCGAATTGGAGTGGTTGGTGTATTGCATAGTTCTAGCGATTAGATTTCTCTTAAAACTCACCAAATGACTCCTCCCACCATATTATGATGATGCCCAAGTTTTGGGCTCGATCGGAAATCAATAGGGGTAAGAAATTGGACAATTCTGGTTCAAAGGCAGTTCGTTCCTTGTAGGAGTGGTTGGTGTATTCCGTAGTTCTAACGATTGGATTTCACTCAAAACACACCAAATGACTCCTCCCACCATATTATGATGATGCCCCAGTTTTGGGCTCGATCGGAAATCAATAGGGGTTAGAAATTGGACAATTCAGGTTCAAAAGCAGTTCGTTCCTTATAGGAGTGTTTGTTCTAGCGACTGGACAGTACTACAAGAAGGGCAAAAGACGACCAGTAAACAACGACGGTATACCAAAAACCGTCGTTGTTTTTTAAAAGACGACGGTAATAGAAACCCGTCGTAGAAACATACTTTAAACACCTAAAAAACGGGTACACGTATAGATATTTTTAAACCACGACGCACCAAATTAAAAAAGCGTCGTCTTATTACAAAGGTATTGTCAGAGTTAAAATCTGAACATAAAAACAACGACGGCATTTATGAAATCACCGCCGTAGAAAGTAAAGACGACGAAATAAAAAAAAGACGCCGTGTTAACTAATTAATAAACACGACCCCATTTTCTTAGTCAACGACGCATAAATTCAAAGAAATCTACGACGATTAATTACAAAAAAATTCGCCGATTTAAATTAAGTTACCACGACTGTAAATATAAATTTATCGACTTTTTAATTATACAATACTACGACTGCATCCATAACTCTACTGTCTTTAGAATTTACTAACGACGACGGTTTGTTAAATTAACGATGTACAAATTTTTTACCATTATTCATCTATCATTACCAGAATGAACTCAGTTCCTCATCATAATCGAACCATTATTCGTTTTTTACCATTGTTCCTCATCATAATCGAACCAGAATGAACAAAGGCAATGTTTTAGAAGGAGTTTGAGGGCAAGAAGCTTGTCTCAGCTACCAAGGAAGGTCTCAAGCTTGATGAGAGTGAAGACGAGGCAAAGAAGAAGGAAGAGTTGAAGGAGAAGTTTGAGGGACTCTGCAAGGTTGTGAAGGATGTTTTGGGTGACAGAGTGGAGAAGGTTGTGGTGTCTGACCGTGTGGTAGACTCTCCCTGTTGTTTGGTGACAGGCGATCAGTATGGCTGGACTGCCAACATGGAAAGAATCATGAAGGCTCAGGCCTTGAGGGATAACAGAGCGGCTGGGTACATGTCGAGCAAAAAGACCATGGAGATCAACCCAGAGAACCCCATCATGGAGGAGCTGAGAAAGAGGGCTGATGCAGACAAGAATGACAAGTCAGTGAAGGACCTTGTTCTCCTTCTGTTCGAGACTGTTTTCCTTATGTTCGAGACAAGAATGACAAGTCAATGAAGGACCTCTGGGTGCAGAAAGCCAATTTTTTAGATGATGTGTGCGTGTTTGTGTGTTTCAGATGCACAAACGAGGTGAGACTGAGAGTTGATGTGCCTTCAAAGAGGTGAGACAGAGCCAAGGGCAAGAAAAAGTTGAAACCCTAATTGAAAAATGAAGACGAAATAAGAAAAGAAAAACCCTTATTTATAAACAAATCTTATATACCACGTCGGTTATTTTAAATTATCGACGTTTATATGAAAATATAAACGTCATTTAAACCTAAAAGAAGGTCGTATAAATAAATTAACGACGATGCTATATAAAAACGATGTTGTCATATTTTGGAAAAATAATTTATTGTGTAATTAAAAACTTAACACGTCGGTATGAGTATTTAAAACGACGTGGTATATATTTTTCACGTCGTTATTATTGAGTATAAGGTCGTTGGGTAAATTGGAAATGACGTGATTCATCTTTTTGAAGAAAAATGCGTCGTGTAATTAGACATAAAAACGGCAGTTAATTAAACCTTGCGTCGTGTAAAGTAATATTATAGGGCGATGTTAACCTATAGCGCCGTATAATGTTTCATACTAGGGCGCTTTCTATTAATAGCGTCGTTTTATGAAACGGATTGTTATTATTTTAAACTTTTCGCCTTCTTGACCCATACTTGCACTGTTTCCAATTCCGAGAAAAACTTTTAAGCTTCTCTCATTATTCATTCTCAAAGCGCTATTTCAAACTTTCAAGCTTATCTCCGAGAGAAAACTTTTCCTCTTCCTCTCCTCTTCGTCTTCGTCTCTGAACAGAAACACTAAACTCCAGGAGAAAGCTTTCATCGCAAGCAAAGGGTAAGCATTTCTGGAGGATTTTTGTTCCTGTTTTGCATGCGCATATCATTTTCGTGTTTTTAAATATTTTTACATTTTTTCTTTCCAAGTTTGATAACATTTGCAGACAAAGACGGAAAGTTTCCAAGTTTGAACACTACTCTGATTCTTTTACTTCAACTAAATAAGACGACGGTGGCTTGTTATTAACGTGGTTAGATTTATAGACCACGACGGTTCGTCAGTCACCCTAGTTTTTTAAAATGATATTCTTTTTTTGTATTTGATTTTTAAGGATATATTCATCGCAGGTTTGATTTCTCTGAACAATGGTTTTTGTTTTGAAAATCTTTTTAATTATTTTTCTGTTGAAAATATTTTACGTTTTTCCTAATTTGTTTTTGTGGTATAGACGACGGTATATTAATATTTACGTCGTTTTATTTTCAATACCACGGCGAATGTTTATTATTAACGTCGTTGTAATATTTAATACTCTGTTTTTTGTGATTATATAATAAGACGTCGGTTATTTATTATTTACGTCGTTGTAATACTTTATCACGTCGGTGGTTAATTACCGTCGTGAAAATTTATTATTACGTCGATTGTTTTGTTATTACGTCGTTTGAAATATTATAATACGTCGTAATTTATAAATAATCGTCGTATTTTTTCTTTATTTCACTGATATATTTTCACTTGCAGGTTTGATTTGTCTGTAACCATGGTTTCTCAATCCCAAAGTAAGGAGTCTGGCTTGAAAAAAAATAAATCTAAGGAGCTTAGAGTTGTAAATCCTCAAGCAAAGTCCTCGAAGAAGATGAAGTTTGTTTCATCTTCTGAGACAGAACCAGGCAGCACAGCAACATTCTCTGAGGAGGCAAAGTCAGGTAGGGGTATAAGCACAATGCCCCGTGTTGTGAAGAGAAAATTTCAGAAAATCAAGCTTGTTATTGAGTACAATGACATGGGGAAACCATTTGGCCTTGCACATAGTGAAATGCAGTCCTACATTGGTGTGTTGGCATGCACCAGAGTCCCACTTGTGGACAAGAAATGGGCTCAAATATCCAAGGATATTAAAGAGCAGATTTGGGAAGCCGTTGACATGGCTTTTGTAGTTGGTCAAGGGGGCAAGCAAATGGTGCTATCTTCTGCCGCCAAGAAATGGAAGGATTTCAAGTCTACACTAACGAGGGTTCATATCCTTCCATTCATCAAGGAGAAGGAGAAATTAAGGCAACCCCCTGAAACATACAAATTCATAGAGAAAGCTCAATGGGATGCCTTTGTAGCTTCAAGGTTATCTGAAAAATTTGGGGCTGTGCATGAAGAACAATCACAGAGGAGGGAGAAACTTGAGTACAATCATCGATTGTCTCGAAAAGGATATGTTGGTTTTAAGGAGCAATTGAAGGAAATCATGCCTGGGGTAGATACTGATCGATCTACCTTATGGAAAAAAGCTAGAGAAGACAAACATGGTAACATCCCGGATCCAAAGGCTGCAGAGAAAGGAAAATTAATTGTAAGCATACTCACTCTGTTTAAAAAAATTTATTACGTCTGCTGTTATATTTTTGCGTCGTATGAAAAATATTACTACGTCGAAATATTTTAAAACACGTCGTTAAAGGTCTGAAGATGGAATCACTACCCTGTTTTTTGTAATTATATCATAAGACGTCGTTGGTTTATTATTGACGTCGTGTTAATAAATTAATAACGTCGGTATTTAGGTAGCGTCGTCTGAAATATTATATTACGTCGATTGTTATGTTATTGCGTCGTCTGAAATGTTATATTACGTCGATTTTTTTATAAATAACCGTCGTTTGTTTCCTTATTCTGACTTTTTATTATGTCTTTTTGTTAGGATGATTTGCAAAAGCAAGTCTCTGAAGGCACTCTTTCTCTGTCAGGAACCAATGATGTTTTGACATTGGCTTTGGGTCCCGAGCATCCAGGAAGAGTTAGAGGGGTAGGGGCTGGGATTTCCCCTAAGCAATACTTCAATTTACCTAGACAACAGAAGGTAAGGTTTGCCGATCAATTGAAGGAAAGTGTAAGACTTGTCCTTCAAGAAGAGACTTTGAAAATGGAGGCTAGATCAAGGGAAGAGAGTTTAAAGATGGAGGCTAGGACCAAGCAATTGGTAGAAGCTGAAAGGGAAAATTTGCTGAGTCAGCTTTCCAAACTCATCCTCAATTTTGATCCAAGCGTGCTGAAACTGAATACAATGTCCCAAATCCAAGGGCAAAGTCCCAAAAATCCAATGTCGGACAAAGCAAGCTGCTCTGGGGCACTTGATGTTAGAGCCCTACAATTTGAGGAGGATACTGCAAAGAATGGGGAAAAGCAGGAAGAAATGGTAACGTCTTTGAACTTTGAATTCTCTGTTTCTCTGTTTATATTTACCGCGGTGTTAAAGTTATACCACGACGCTTTTTTATTAAACCGTTGTTTGATGTCATTTAGACGTCTGTAATTATTACATACCGTCTTCTGTTAATGTTTACCACGACGGTTTATTTATTTGTTTTTAATTTTTGTACAATGTCATTTATATATTTCTTTATTTTTTAAAACAGAAATCCGGGGAAGTGGAAAAGAGAGTAGAAGGAAAGATACTTGAGAAAGTTGAACAGGTAAATTCTCAATACCCACTACTACAAAAATGGAAAAAGACGACTAGAAAAAGACGACGGTATAAGATAAAACCGTCGTTGTATTTAAACAGACGACGGTATAAAAAAAACCCGTCGTGGATAAGTTCCTTACTGTTGAATGTTTTTAAAAGACGACGCATACAAATAAAAAAGCGTCGTTTTTAAAAAAGGATTTCTTCAGAGATAAAATCTGACCAAAAAACAACGACAGCAGGTATGAATCCACCGACGTAGAAAATAAAGACGACAGTTCACCAAAAAACCTGCCGTGTTAACTCCTAACTAAACACGACCAACTGTTCTTAATCCGCGTCGTATAATATAATGGAATCCACGTCTGTATACTACGACGGTGCATTCTCTGTAAACCGCCGACTTATTATTTTGGAGTATACTACGACGGTACCTACAACACTACTGTCGTTTTTATTTACCACGTCCTAAGTTCAAATTACCATCGTATTTGTTTAGTTTATACGTCTGCCTTCTCTGTAAAACGCCGTCTTATTTTTATAGCTTTTTAAAATTAATTAATTTTTCTTTTATTTTGGTAATATCTTTCTTAACACAAAACAAAATTTAATTCTCAATCCTCAACAACATTTTCATCTTAAAAGGCAAAATCTCTTCGTGTTAAATATTGATCAATATTTACACAATATATGTACACAAATTTGGCAAATACATCGTGGTTTCTTTTCTGCCTTCACCCTCAGCTTGTTCAACTGTTTCTTCCTCTCATATGCAAGCTGGGCCCTCTCCTTCCTCTTGTTCTCAAGCTCCTGCACAGCCATAGATGAATATATAATAATTTCATAAAATCAAAATCAACAAAGTATGAAAAGCTCACTCCTCGATTCCCATTTTCATCAAAATCAACTATTTCTTCAAAACTCCTGTGTAGCAAGGGTGGAACCAGACTTAGAACCTGTTGTGGGTTGTGCCCTCGTATGCCTTCAAACGGGCAAGTGCGGCTGCAAACCCATGCAGGTTCTAAGGCTGGTTCCACCCTTGCTACACAGGAGGATGTAGCAAACCCATGGGAAGTGAGGAATCATTCTGCAAACCCATTTGCTTTCAGAAAGACAATTTCTTGTGAGGGTTAAAAAACGCGTGAAAAAATGCTATTTAAACAAAATAACCGTAAATATCCACGTCGGTTATAATATAAATACCGACGTCATATTTGAATAATCAACATCATAACTACATCGGAAATCCAAAAGTCATTTGGCGCGTATTAAAAAGATAACTACATCGGAAATCCAAAAGTCATTCGGCGAGTATTAAAAAGAGAACAGAACCCAAAGTAACCACGTCGGTTTATTAAAATACACAGTCGTTGAATTTATAAGTACAACGTCAGTTTAAAGAAACAAAGCACCGTCATAACCACGTCGGAAATCCAAAAGTCATTTGGCGCGTATTAAAAAGAAAACGACGTCGTTTTCAGAACCGCAAAGTAACCACGTCGGTTTATTATAATACACAGTCGTTGAAATTACAAGTACAACGTCAGTTTAGAGAAAAAAAGCGCCGTCATAACCACATAGGAATTCTAAAAGTCTTTCGGCAGTTGTGATAACCACGTCATTTATGAATTATCTACCGTCGTTATAAATAAATAATACGGCGGTTTTCCAATAACAACGTCGTTGTATTGAACTCTGGGAAAATATATAAACTTTTCGTCACCTGACCTAATATTTTACGGTTTTCTCTTCCCGATAAAGTATCGTAGTTTCCCTCTCATTTCCCAAATCACCATTTTCGTCCCCTGACCTAGCATCATCGTCTGAATCAATCCCCACAGTTCTTTAAGTAGCAGATACAGTTGTTGGCCAGTTATGTTAGTTACATATAATCTCCCACCATGGCTATGCATGAAGCGGAAGTTCATGATGTTGACTATACTGATTTCCGGTCCTAAACAGCCCGGAAATGATATAGACGTCTACTTAGAGCCTTTGATTGATGATTTGAAATCTCTGTGGGATGGGATTAGAGGAGTGTATGATGCCCAAATAGGAGAATACTTTACACTCAGAGCTGCATTACTGTGGACAATTAATGATTTTCCCGCTTAAGGAAACTTATCTGGTTGTGTTGTTAAAGGATATAAAGCTTGTCCAATATGCGGCGATGATACACCTAGTCACAGGTTGAAAAATGGCCACAAAATTTGTTACATTGGGCATAGAAAGTGGTTACCAATCAATCATCCATATAGGAGGCAACGTGCAGCTTTTAATGGGAAATCTGAATATGGCATGCCCCATGAGCCATTAACAGGAGAAGAAGTGCTGCATATGGTTGAAGATATTAATTACATATGGGGCTCGAAAAATGGGGGAAGTGTTGGTGAGAATGATGGTGACAGAGTTTGTTGCAAGAAGAAATCAAAATTCTTTGATCTCGAGTATTGGAAATACCTCCCTGTGAGGCATGCCTTAGATGTTATGCACATTGAGAAGAATGTTTGCGATAGTATCATTGGTACATTGCTAGAGATCCCTGGAAAACATAAAGATGGGATTGCTACTCGGTTAGACTTATTGAACATGGGGGTAAAAATTGATTTCCAACCCGAGTATGGAGAAAGACGTACTCGCTTGCCTCCAGGGCCTTGGAATTTGTCAAGAGCAGAGAAGAGAGCGGTTTGCAATTCTTTTTATGGTATGAAGGTTCCTGAAGGTTATTCTTCAAATATAAAAAATCTTGTATCTTTAAAAGATTCAAGACTTCTTGGCCTTAAATCTCATTATTGTCATACCTTGATGCAACAATTGCTCCCTGTGGCAATTCGTTCTGTTTTGGAGAAGCCTGCAAGGTATGCAATAACTCGATTGGGCTTCTTCTTCAATGCTATATGTGCAAAGACGGTAGATGTTTCCAAGCTTGATAAGTTGGAAGAAGATGTAGTAGTTACTTTATGTTTGCTTGAGAAGTACTTTCCCCCTTCATTATTTGATATCATGGTTCATCTAGTAGTACATCTTGTCAGAGAAGTTCGTCTATGTGGGCCAGTATATTTTAGATGGATGTATCCGTTTGAAAGATATATGAAAGTGCTAAAGGGGTATGTTCAGAATCGTACTCGTCCCGAAGGTTGCATTGCAGAGCGGTATATAGCTGAAGAAGCTGTAGAGTTTTGTACCGAGCATTTATCTGATGTTAGTACAGTTGGAGTGCCTTCAAGCCAGAATATGGGAGTTTCAAAGCCATTATCAGGTTGCACAGTGAGTTTAGTTGATATGGACTTGTTGAACCAGGCACATCTATATGTCTTGGAGAATACGGAGGAAGTCCTACCTTATATCGAGTACGTATGAGTTTAATTTTTCATATATATGTAGCCATTTCAAATATTATTACTCCTTATATTTATCTTATATATAAGGGACCGTAATGCGTGTTTTTTTCGTGTCAATTGTAGGGAACATATGATCCACATCAAGACCACTTATCTGAAATTTAGAAAGAGAACAAAGTGGCTACAAGATAAGCACAATAGCACTTTCATTCAATGGCTACATGTTAAGGTATATATGTTATTGAATGACATATTCCACTTATTTTAATTTTCTTTCTTTCTATATATATGTTAGATTGAATTAATATATATGTTTAATTTGTAGGTTCAAAGTGAATTTAATGGGGAAGATTATAATGGCATATCAGAAAATTGGAGGTGGTTAGCAGCTGGTCCAAGCATGGTAGTGCCATCATATAGGAGCTATCTTATTAATGGTGTCAAATTTAGCACCAAGGCACAAGATGATGTGCGAACTGTCCAAAATAGTGGAGTTTATTTACTTGCACATACTATGCAAGTTGCTAGTGCCAAGGATAAAAACCCTATTGTCTCCAATATGGGTTTTTATGGGGTTATTCAAGAAATTTGGGATCTTTACTACCAAAAGTTTAGAATCCCAGTCTTGAGGTGTGATTGGATAGATAACACTTCGGGCCTTGTAGTCGACGAACTTGGATTTACCCTTGTAGATCTGAGTAAAATTGGACATAGGAATGACCAATTTGTTATGGCTTCTCAAGTCAAACAAGTATTTTATGTTGACGACCCAATGCATCGTGGTTGGTCGGTATCAATGCCTAATAGAGAATATAATGATGTTATTGGTGATGATGTGCTAGGTGATATTAGAATTGAGTGTGAGCCATTTTCTAGAGGGATACCAAATGTTGACACATTTGATGACCTAGTGGGTGAGTTTGGGAGTGAGAACATTAGAGATGGGTGTGAAGATATATGGATTGATTGATTGTTGTAATGTATGACATTAGTTATGCAGTTAATTGTATGACATTAATTCATAGCTCTGTATATCATTTTAATTCCGATCACATTTTCATTCTGCAAGCTTTGGGCACAACAAATCAAAAATTAAAAAATAATCGGTTAAAGCTGAAAATACGACGGTCAAGTTACAAAAATCGCAAAACGAAACGTCTTGAAAACAACCAACGTCGGGTTTTCACAACTGACATGGAATGACAACGCAAAAATGAAATAAAAACCGCCATTTGAAAAAGAAAAGACGTCGGTTAATTATAATTCATTTCAAAACGGTTAATATTGTTGTTTTTACGTCAGTTCAAGTAAATATATGCCATGTTATATGTTTTAGACGTTCGTTTTTTTTATTTAGTGAACGTAGTATTTATTAACCACGGAGGTTTCTAAGTTTGACACGTCGGTTTTGTTTGATTTAGAGACGTTGATAAAACTATTTACGTCGGTTTTATAGTTGTTTTTGACATTTAAAATTATTTAAACGTCTGTTTTTTACTAAACCCGTCGCCTATTATAGTCGAAAGGTCTCTTTTTATGCTTTTATTTATCAAATCAACGTCGGTTTTAGTTTTTTTTTATGACGTGTAATACATTAACCACGTCGTTTTTGTTGTGTTCAAGCCGTCAAAATCATTTTCAACGTCTGTGGTGATATAAAGGGTCGTGGTTATGGTTGTTTTTACGTCAGTTCAAGTAAATATATGCCATGTTATATGTTTAAGACGTCAGTTTTTTCATTTAGTGAACGTAGTATTTATTAACCACGACGGTTTCTAAGTTTTACACGTCGGTTTTGGTTTATTTAGAGACGTTGATAAGCATATTTACGTCGTTTTTGTAGTTGTTTTTGACATTTAACATTATTTATACGTCTGTGTTTTACTAAAACCGTCGTCTATTATAGTCGAAAGATCTCTTTTAATGCTTTATGTATGAAATCTACGTCGGTTTAGTGTTTTACTGACGTGTACTATATTAACCACGTCGTTTGTTTTGTGTTCAAGCCGTCAAAATCATTTTCAACGTCTGTGGTGATAAAAAGGGTCGTGGTTATTGTTGTTTTTACGTCTGTTAAAGTAAATATATGCCATGTTATATGTTTTAGACGTCAGTTTTTTCATTTAGTGAACGTAGTATTTATTCACCACGACAGTTTCTAAGTTTTACACGTCGGTTTTAGTTTATTTAGAGACGTTGATAAGCATATTTACGTCGGTTTTGTAGTTGTTTTTGACATTTAACATTATTTAAACGTCTGTGTTTTACTAAAACCGTCGTCTATTATAGTCGAAAGGTCTCTTTTTAAGCTTTTATGTATGAAATATACGTCGGTTTTAGTATTTTACTGACGTGTAATATATTAACTACGTCGGTTATTTGCCGTCGTTATTTCATGTATGAAAAGACGGCGGTCGATTTCTCGTCGGTTGTAAACCATGATACACGACGGTGGATTACCGTCGTTTATTTCGTTTTTTGTAGTAGTGACCGTCGTAATAAATGAATTACCACGACATTTATTATTTAACGTCGTTTAATGAATTTTACACGTCTGTAATTATTACATACCGTCGTTTGTGATTTATTACCACGACGGTTTAATTTAATTTTTTACTTTTTGTACAATGTCATATATATTTCTTTATTTCTTATAACAGAAATCAGGGGATGTAGAAAAGACAGTAGAAAAGATAGAAGAAAAGAAAGATGAAAATGTAAATTCTCATAAATTTTCCTTTTTCATTTGTTTTTCAATTTTCATATGTCTATATTTTCTTTAAACCGTCGTGTGTTTTAAATTTCCACGGCAGTTTTTATTTAATTGAATGTTTAAATTGTTGTACAAGCTTACATACTGTCGTAGTATATGAAATACCACGACGTTTATTACTTACCGTCGTTTAATTAAATATAGACGTCTGTAATTCTTAAATACCGTCGTTTGTTATTCAGTACCACGACGGTTTAATTTAATTTTTAATTTTTTTATTTTTTTTACTTTTTGTACAATGTCTTATATATATTTCTTTATTTCTTATAATGGAAATCTGGGGATGTAGAAAAGATTGAAGAAAAGAAAGATGAAAAGGTAAATTCTCATAACTTTGCCTTTTTCATTTGTTTTTCATTTTTCAGACGTCTATATTTGCTTTAAACCGTCGTTTTTTTTAAATTTCCACAGCATTTTTTATTTAATTCAATGTTTAAATTGTTGTACAAGCTTTCTTATATATATATCTCTTTATTTATTAAAACAGCAATCCAGTGTTGGAGAAAAGCAAATTGAAAAGGTAAATTCATATTAATTATGAATTTTGCATTTGAATTATACGTCGGTTTTATTTAAACGACGTAATAAAGTATTCATTACGACGGTATTTTTTTTCTCGTCATTTAACTTAACTTCAGACGATGGTTTGTTATTTAAACCGTCGTATTTATTTATTTACCACGTCACTTTATGTTGCTTTATTTCTTCAAACAGGATGCTGAAGTACCAGATTATTCAAAGCTGGAGTTGCCATCTTCTTTACAATCCCTTTGTAGTTATGTTGAATCGACACTAAAGCCTCAGGAGAAGGATATGACCTTCACAATTGAGAAGGAGGTGTTTGGCATAGAACGTAATACCTTCGTCTTGCATGAAGATATTACCCAATTTGCTGGCATGGAGGAAATTGGGGCTACTGTAGTTGCAGTCTATATGAGGTTTGTCCTTATAAATTTTCATTTGACACTCTCCTTTATGTTGAAAAAAAAAAACACTCATGGTTTCAATTCATATATTTAGGTGCCTATTTGATCATTTGAAAGCTGCAAATATGGTGAATATGGTTGGCTTCATAGACCCTGCTCTAGTTAGTGCCGACGCTGGTTCATTAACTGAAAGATCACGTATCGTAGCCAGTCATCTTCAAAAAACAGATGGTGAACAGATTTTCATGATGCCTTACAATCCAGGGTTAGTCTCCAAATAAAAAACAGGATTTTGTTTGTATGATGCTCTGCATATAACACTATTTAACCTTTATATTTATTTTGTGCAGCCGTAATTGGGTCTTGATCATTGTGAGAGCAAAGAAGGAGACCGTCTATTTTCTGGATCCACTGCCTGGAAATCGAGTGGTGGATGAGGACGGGAAAAACATAGTGAACAGTGCTTTAAAAATGTATAATTCACACATAGGCAGAGTAGGCCGTAAAGCACCTCTTTGGAAAACTCTACCCGGCACTCCAAAGCAACCAAGCAGTGAAGAATGCGGGTATTATGTCATGCGCTTTATGAGAGACATCATCTTGGATCCTTCCCTGGAATTTGAGAAGATGGTAAGAAGAAAATTTTCAGATTTATTTTTATGTGGGTTTTTATATTATCAACGACGGTAAATTAAAAATACCGTCGTTGAATTTATATACTACGTCGGTAAATGAAAAACAGCGTCGTTTGTGAGATTAATCTTTGTTCATGGACTGTAGTTTGCCAAGGGAAAGGATCAAGCGCCATACCCCCAATCTGCCATTGAAGAAGTTAGGAAAGAATGGGCAGAGTTTGTTTGTGTTCATATGGAGTAGAGGAATTTTAGCATACTTAAACATTTTTATAAAATGTACAAATTTTGTTAGAATTAGACAAGTTTTTGTACAAAATTAGTAGAGGAATTGTGCAAATTTTATGTATAATGTACATTCTTTTTTTCCCTATGAATTTCAAATAGGTTTTCATTATTTTTTAATAACGGAAATTGTGTGACCGACGTGACAGGACCCGACCCAAATTCTACTTTGGAATTCGAGCCGAATCCTGTGCGTGCCTGACACCTGGCGGGTGCCGGAACAAACGACCAAAATACCCATCTAAACCAAAACCAAAGAATTTCAAGCTCGACTTCTACCGAAAATTCGGCGGAGTCTCCCCTATAAAATGAACATTTCCCCAAAAACTTCCACCTGTCAAACAAGCATATACGAATATAACCCAACTGCCAGCATGTATCAGATTATATCAAAAGTCAAGCATCATATTGTTCTGGCCTCAGGCCTCAATAAATCAAATAAATCATTCAGCTAATAAAATTCATCTCAGCTCTCAGAATATCAATAATACATTAACAATCTCAAAGACTCCAACTCGTGGCTGCACATTGTAACAAAAGGCTGCCTACGTACCCTTACTGAGGGATCAAGCCACACGTAGCTCTTCTATTTCATTTCAGCTTCCTGTTCCCAGCTTACTGGCATTACTCACATGGCAATAACAATATTCAAATGAAGGAATAAAAGTATTTAGATTCAAGTAATTAATCTTGGAAAGTCATAACTACTAATTCCTCGGGACACCATTGGTGACACGTCCTGCCCTGTAATCCTCGTTGGACTCAGGAGACATCTGGTCAACCTGATCCGCACTCCTCGCTCCCCTGGTCCGGGGATCTATAAAACTCGGGGGGGGGGGCAAAGTATGCTAGAAATACTTGAGCTATTTAATACCATATCCAATAATAATAAAAAGATCAAGGCAAACAACTTAAATAAAATAAAATAAGATAAATTAAAGCAAAACGAATTAAAATAAAATAAACAAGCTTCAAATGCCCTGGTATCAAACTCATGTAAGGTTCATAAATAATTAATTATGTACATATATATATATATATATATATATATATATATATATCCGTCTTTCTCTTGTGACATAAATATATCATCAATTCCATCCTCACAAGTCTCGGAAATGCAAAGTTAACCAAGCTGCATTTCTCGCAAGTCTCAGAGATAATACTTCAATCTGAGTCGCAATACTCGCAGGTCTCGGAGGTACCACTTCAATCCGAGCCGCCTTACTCGAAGGTCTCAGAGATAATACTTCAATCTGTGCCGCAATACTCGCAAGTCTCAGAGATACCACTTCAATTCGAGCCGCCTTACTCGAAGGTCTCAGAGATAATACTTCAATCTGTGCCGCAATACTCGCAGGTCTCGGAGATACCACTTCAATCCGAGCCGCCTTACTCGCAGGTCTCAGAGATAATACTTCAATCTGAGCCGCAATACTCGCAGGTCTCGGAGATACCACTTCAATCCGAGCCGCATTCCTAAAGGCTCTAACACACCTAGGACACATGTCCCGAGAGTTTGGTCTCGATCGGACGGTCGGATTACTCACGATCGTACAATCGTACGGTTACTGTAAACCTAGACTTAGGGTTGGCATTCTCGGAGTATCCGGGGCTCCGATTTACGACCCATTGAATCCTATCCGATCCTAGAATTGTCTAGCTCAACGTATAATAAATTGACTATGATCCAATGGTTCAAACGTATCGAACCCGGAAATCGCATACTAGGCGAGATCCGTTCGGGGTTCAAACGTTGTCCGAAATGAAATCCGAAAGTACCTATGCACTCGTGAGGACCAGGGAATCATTCTGGAGCCCTAATCCGGTCCCAAAACTTAGTCCACGCGCTGCTGCACGCGCCGGCAGCGCGTGGGTTCCCAAAGCGATACCACTCGCCGGAAAATCTCAAAATCAAGGTCCAAGATTCCTACCCTAGGGGTAAAACCTCGTTTGGAGTCACTTTTGTTCTTGGACCATGGCCAAAAACTAACCGGAACTAGTCGTAACAAAGCCAAAACCGTCGGCCAAAATGGGTATTTTGAACTATCTGAAAAACCTTAAAATCAATCTAAAATACCTACATAAATAGATAGAGCATGATGAGAGGATGAATTTCCATACCTCATTCGACGGAATTGGCCGTCGGAATCGCCGGAAAATGCAAGAACATTGCCGGAAAACCTAACCCTTTTCCAAGCTTCGAATCGAGCTCCTCGTCAGCGGATCGGATTGGGTCTTGGGTGGGTTTTGTAGAGGATGATAAGGGGAAGACATTTCGTGAAGGTTGCGATGGCAACCGGGATGAGATGGAGCCTCAAAAATATGATGGAAGTGGAAGGAATGAATCTGGAAAATAACCAGAAAATCTGGTTATATCGCAAGGAGGAAGAAGACCTGGCACTGTAGCTACAGTGACAATTTTTAAAATTCCCACTATGTCCTTTTCGTTTCTAGACCTTTTCTCCTTCGTTACAACTCGGAATTGGGCGTGCTGCATGTCTACGAACTCATGTCGTCGAGCTCTATGCAAAGGAACCACCCAAATCTCCAAATTCTTTCCCGAATAAAAAGTCAACTTTAAACTCATTAAAATATCCTCGGGGTAAAATTGTCTTTTACTTGAATATTTTATTATTTAATTATTAATTTAGGACCGGGTTGTTACAGACGTGTAATCACACTTGCAACAACATAATTATATAGAATACCGTCGTCTTTATATCTATCAAAATTCAAAATATTCATAATAAATTTAAAATATAACCAAAAAATGCACCGTCAACGTCCCTGTAAATTTGTTGAGGTTTTCATGTTGTGAAAAACCCAAGATCATGCTGAACCAAATTTGTTGAGGTTTTCATGTTTTAAAAAACCGCAGTTTCTTCAAAAAGATGTTGTATACACATAACAACGTCACAGTTTTTTAAAAAGCGACGTCAAATGTTGTTAAAACGACGCTCTTGGTTCTATAGACGATGTTGTTTTCTTGATATTAGACGGCGTGAAGTTAAGAGTTTAGGTCGTGAAAAATTGTTTGTACGTCGTTTTCTGTGTAAAAATGGCCATGGTTTGAACTTTAAACGACGTTTTTGTTTAAAATTAAGTCGTTTATTATAATTTAAGACGTCGTTAATTTATTAACGCCGACGTGGTTTGTGGGTTTTATTAATAATATTTTATTCTATTTAATTCGAAATATTCATAATAAATTTAAAATAAATCCAAAAAATGCAACGTCAACTCCTATAAAGTCATTGCGATATTTTCTTCCCACTTAGCTTTAAAAAATTAAGTTTGAGTTATACAAATTTAAAATTACCACCAAAAAGTAAAATGGATTCATGAGTCACAACATCACTTATACTTTAATGGTTTAGGGTTTAGGGTTTAGGGGGACAAAGGTTTATTTTTGGGGTTTAAGGTTTATGGTTAATATATATTAGGCCGTAAAACCATAAACCCTTTTCTATAATTATTTAAAAATATATATATAATTTAGGGTTTATATTTTATGGTTTAGGGTTTAGGGTATAGATGTAATAAATGCCATATTTAACGACGGTTTTATTGTTTTCCGTCAATGATTTACGAAGAGTGCATTTCTAAACCCTTTTTTCTTTAAAATGACGTTGTACACACATAACAACGTCATATTTTTTTAAAAATAGACGTAAATTACTTTTTAAATGACGCTATTGGTTATATAGA
This sequence comes from Prunus kanzakura, assembly GCA_020521455.1. Lineage (NCBI taxonomy): Eukaryota > Viridiplantae > Streptophyta > Magnoliopsida > Rosales > Rosaceae > Prunus > Prunus kanzakura. Next base: position 40,203 of record BPUM01001129.1, on the reverse strand, counting down.
CGACGTTGTTTTCTTGACATTAGACGGCGTTAGGTTAAGAGTTTCGGTCGTGGAAAATGGTTTGTACGTCGTTTTCTGTGTAAAAATGGCCATGGTTTGAACTTTAAACGACGTTTTTGTTTAAAATTAAGTCGTTTATTATAATTTAAGACGTCGTTAATTTATTAACGCCGACGTGATTTGTGGGTTTTATTAATAATATTTTATTCTATTTAATTTGAAATATTCATAATAAATTTAAAATAAATCCAAAAAATGCAACGTCAACTCCTATGAAGTCATTGCGATATTTTCTTCCCACTTAGCTTTAAAAAATTAAGTTTGAGTTATACAAATTTAAAATTACCACCAAAAAGTAAAATGGATTCATGAGTCACAACATCACTTATACTTTAATGGTTTAGGGTTGAGGGTTTAGGGGGACAAAGGTTTATTTTTGGGGTTTAGGGTTTATGGTTAATATATATTAGGCCGTAAAACCATAAACCCTTTTCTATAATTATTTAAAAATATATATATAATTTAGGGTTTATATTTTATGGTTTAGGGTTTAGGGTTTAGGGTATAGATGTAATAAATGTCATATTTAACGACGGTTTTATTGTTTTCCGTTGATGATTTACGAAGAGCGCATTTCTAAACCCTTCTTCTTTAAAATGACGTTGTACACACATAACAGCGTCATATTTTTTTTAAAATTAAGTCGTTTATTATAATTTAAAACGTCGTTAATTTATTAACGCCGACGTGATTTGTGGGTTTCATGAATAATATTTTATTCTATTTAATTCGAAATATTCATAATAAATTTAAAATAAATCCAAAAAATGCAACGTCAACTCCTATGAAGTCATTGCGTCGTAAGGATATTTACAACGACGTCATTTTTTAAATAAGCATCATGTTTAGGTTGAACTTTTAATGACGATTGTTTTTTTGTTTCCGTCGATGTTTTTTAAAAAGCGCGCTTTCTAAAAATTTCACCTCGACCTAAAATTTTCAGATTTCGCTCTAACTCTTATACTTGTAACCTTGAACCAGGTTGGCCATAGTCTGTGTCCTAAAACATTTCGCTCCGCTCTCTCACTTCAACTCTAATTCAAAGTTGGGCTCTCCGTCGAATCCAAGTTGGCCAAGTTTACAACTCCGTCGAATCCAAGTTGGCCATAATCTGTGAGCTCTGCCTACCTGTAAGTACAAACCCTAATCTCATGCTTGTAAATTCATTGAATGATATTCAGTTCTGTGGTAAAGGGTTTTGTGATTTTTTAAAGTTGTCGACGGTATGGGTTAATGGATTTAATGTTTAATGTTTTCATGAATCGGGATTGGATTTAATGTTGTCGGATCTTTTAATCACTCTCTGTTATTATGAATCAGGAATGGATTTAATGTTTTCATGCTTAGTATATGTTGGTTTCGTGCTTAGTATACGTGTTCTTAATACCCTACATAAAAATTAATGTATATGTTGTGTTCTGAATATATTTTGGGTTCTTGAAAATAAACTGGGATTTCGATATCTTTTTTTATGCATACGACGACGGTTTTTTAACAAACCGTCGTTTGTAAATATATACCACGACGTTTGTTTTAACTACCGTCGTGGTTTAAGTTCGCTGGCGTCTGTTTCTTGCTAGCATTAGACGACGTTTTTTTAAAACCCGTCGTCTATATATGTGTAATACGTCTGTTGTTGTTTAAAAACCGTCGTCTGTATACTTTATTATTTGCTATTAAGACCTTATATAATCTGCTATAGTGACAGTCATTGCTTGTCTTTTCACCTTATTATAGATAATAGGATATAGTGTCCAAGATGGATAAGTCATGGATGCACTCGGATAGAAGATCGAAGGCATATGAGTTAGGGGTGGAAGCATTTTTGCAATTTTCTGTAGAAAATCTTCTAACTACAACGCATATCCGTTGTCCATGTGTTAAATGTGCGAATTCGAAATTGTTTGGGGTTGGAATTATAAGGGATCACTTATACTTTAATGGAGTTGACCAAAGCTATAAGAATTGGACATTTCATGGAGAACCTTGGGAACCAACTACTAATGCTAGTAGAAATGTTGAAGAAGATGATGACCATAGTAGGTACAGTTTTGTGTCTGAAGAAATAGAGATGGATGAAAATAATTTTGGTGATTTTGGATCCGATCCTTATGAGTTTGCTAATGTGATTGGGGATGGAGATCAACCATTGTACCCTGGTTGTAGAAAGTACACCAAGTTATCGGCATTAGTGAAGTTGTATAATTTGAAGGCAAAACATGGGATGAGTGATGTATGTTTTACAGAATTATTGATACTTCAGGGCGAGTTGCTTCCAGAAGGAAATACAATACCGGCCTCTATGTATGAGGCAAAAAAGAATTTGTGTGCATTGGGGCTGAGTTATGAGAAAATCCACGCATGCCCCAATGATTGCATCTTGTATAGGAAGGAGGATGAAGATTCAACTAATTGTCCTACTTGTGGTATCTTGAGGTGGAAGGAAACCAAAGATGGATTCTTGAAAGAGGGTGTGGCAGCGAAGGTGTTGTGGTATTTTCCTCCAATTCCAAGGTTTAAAAGGATGTTTCAATCACATGAGACAACTAAGAATTTGACTTGGCATGCTGCTAGAAAATCAATTGACGGTCAAATGTCTCATCCGGCGGATTCCCCGTCTTGGAAACTTGTTGATGATAAATGGCCCGAGTTTGGTAATGAGCCGAGAAACTTGAGATTGGCTCTTTCATCTGATGGATTCAATCCCCATAGTTCTCTAAGTAGCAGATATAGTTGCTGGCCAGTTATCTTAGTTACATATAATCTCCCACAATGGCTGTGCATGAAACGAAAGTTCATGATGTTGACTTTATTGATTTTCGGTCCTAAACAACCCGGAAATGATATAGATGTCTACTTGGAGCCTTTGATTGATGATTTAAAATCTTTGTGGGATGGGATTAGAGAAGTGTATGATGCACACATAAGAGAATACTTTACACTCAGAGCTGCATTACTGTGGACCATTAATGATTTTCCCGCCTATGGAAACTTATCTGGTTGTGTTGTTAAAGGATATAAAGCTTGTCCAATATGCGGCGATGATACACCTAGTCACAAGTTGAAAAATGGCCACAAAATTTGTTACATTGGGCATAGAAAATGGTTACCAATCAATCATCCATATAGGAGGCAACGTGCAACTTTTAATGGGAAACCTGAATATGGCACGCCTCTGGAGCCATTAACGGGAGAAGAAGTGCTGCATATGGTTGAAGATATTAATTACATATGGGGCTCAAAAAAAGGGGGAGGTGGAGGTGAAAATGATGGTGACAGAGTTTGTTGGAAGAAGAAGTCAAAATTTTTTGATCTTGAGTATTGGAAATACCTTCCAGTGAGGCATGTCCTAGATGTTATGCACATTGAGAAGAATGTTTGTGATAGTATCATTGGTACATTGTTGGAGATCCCTGGGAAAAATAAAGATGGGATTGCTGCTCGGTTAGATTTATTGAACATGGGGGTCAAAACTGATTTGCAACCCGAGTATGGAGAAAGAAGTACTCGTTTGCCTCCAGGGCCTTGGAATTTGTCAAGAGCAGAGAAGAGAGCGGTTTGCAATTCTTTCTATGGTATGAAGGTCACTGAAGGTTATTCTTCAAATATAAAAAATCTTGTATCTTTACAAGATTCAAGACTTCTTGGCCTTAAATCACATGATTATCATACCTTAATGCAACAATTGCTCCCTGTGGCAATTCGTTCTATTTTGGAGAAGCCTGCAAGGTATGCAATAACTTGTTTGTGCTTCTTCTTCAATGCTATATGTGCAAAGACGGTTGATGTTTCCAAGCTAGATAAGTTGGAAGAAGATGTAGTAGTTACTTTGTGTTTGCTTGAAAAATACTTTCCACCTTCGTTCTTCGATATCATGGTTCATCTAGTAGTACATCTTGCCAGAGAAGTTCGTCTATGTGGGCCAGTATATTTTAGATGGATGTATCCATTCGAAAGATATATGAAAGTTCTAAAGGGGTATGTTCAGAACCGTACTTATCCCGAAGGTTGCATTGCGGAGCGTTATATAGCTGAAGAAGCTGTAGAATTTTGCACTGAACATTTATCTGATATTAGTACAATTGGAGTGCCATCAAGTCAGAAGATAGGAGTTTCAAAGCCATTATCAGGTTGCACAGTGAGCTTAGTTGATCGGGACTTGTTGAACCAAGCACATCTATATGTCTTGGAGAATACGGAGGAAGTCTTACCTTATATCGAGTATGAGTTTTATTCTTTAAGTTTCCATTTTAAATTATTCCTTATGTTTATCTTATATGTTTGGGACCGTAATGCTTGAATTTTTCGTGTCATGTAGGGAACATATGATCCACATCAAGGCCGCTTATCCAAAATTTAGAAAGAGAACAAAGTGGCTGCAAGATAAGCACAATAGCACTTTTATTCAATGGCTACACTTCAAGGTATATGTTATTCAATAACATATTGGACTTTTAATTTTCTTCTTTTTATGTTAGATTGAATTAAGATATGATTAATTTGCAGGTTCAAAGTGAACTTGATGAGGGAGACAATCATGGGGTATCAGAAAATTTAAGGTGGCTAGCAACTGGTCCAAACATGGCCGTGCTATTATATAGGAGCTATCTTATTAAAGGTGTTAAATTTAACATCAAGGCACAAGATGATGTGCGGACAGTTTATTTACTTGCACATACCATGCAAGTTGCTAGTGCCAAGGATAAAAACCCAATTCTCTCAAATATGGGTTTTTATGGTGTCATTCAAGAAATTTGGGACCTTGACTACCAAAAGTTTACAATCCCAGTCTTTAGGTGTGATTGGATAGATAGTACTTCCGGCCTTGTAGTCGACGAACTTGGATTTACCCTAGTAGATTTGAGTAAAATTGGACATAGGAATGACCAATTTGTTTTGGCTTCTCAAGTCAAACAAGTATTTTTTGTTGACGACCCGATGCATCCTGGTTGGTCGGTAGTGTTATCAATGCCTAATAGAGAATATAATGATGTTATTGGTGATGATGTCTTAGATGATGTGAGAATTGAGTGTGAGCCATTTACTAGAGGGATGCCAAATGTTGACACATTTGATGAACTAGTGGGTGAGTTTGGGAGTCAAAATATTCGAGATGGGTGTGAAGATATATGGATTGAATGATGCTCTTGTAATTTATGAAATTACTTATGCTCTAAACAGCACTACTGTATGACATTAATTTTGTAATAAATTGTAATGTGTTTTCTTTACTTTCAATATGCAGGTTTTGGCCACAAAACTATCAGTACATTAAATACTGGTTCAGTATTATAAAACGACGGTCCTCATAAAACTGTGAAAAACAGACGTCTGTTTTCATAAAATTGTCAATAAAAAACGACGTTTCGGAGCATTCAACGACGGCATTGAATTTACCAACGTCTAAAAGCACAGTAAAATGGGAGAAAGACGACGGTATTGTGAAACAGTTATTAATGATATCACGTTGGATAAGCATAAAGAGCTGACATGTAATTACAAATAACACGACTCCAGTACCATAATACCGATGTCTAAAAGGATAGATATCGAACCTATACGACACAAAAGACGACGTCTTAGATCATGAACTCGTCCGTAACAAATCAAAAAACGTCGTCTTAAAATTTTACCACGTCGCTTGTTATATCAAAAACGAAGTAAAAAACAACAATTCACGACGTAATTTGACATCTAGAGGTAAATTTGTCGACGTAAAAAGATATTTGGACGTCGTTCTTTTACAAAAACAATGTTATAAGGAATATTCACGTCTCTTTTTTATTCTTCTATCGTTAAACACATTTTCCTCGTCGATTGGCTGGAAACCTTCGCCGTCTCAGATGGATTAGACGATTACTAATTTGGTAAGGACGACGTATAAATAGAGAAACACGGCTGTCTTTTGCATGATCACGACGTTGTATATAAAATACTACGACGTTTATAGAAATAAATATGTCGTAAGTCATGAGCCTATCATATTTTCCACGTCGTTTATTTTATATACAAAGAAGTGGAAAACCAATTTCACGACGGTTATAAATATATATGCGACGTAGTATATCTCAATCACGTCCTATTGTATTTATTTAAAGACGTAGTATATTTATGTACACGACTGTGTTTGTATAAAATAGGTCGTCTATTCTTATCCTTGACAATTATTTGGCTCATTTTTCAGTATACAGACGTCGGTTTGTTTTGTTAGTGACGTTGTTGGTTGTAACAACGACGGTTATTTACCCTAACCGCTATTTCCACGTCAATATTAATGGAAAAAAAGAAGTGGAAAAACTATTTCACGACGGTTACATGAAAATATTGGACGTCGTATGTTTGAATAACGTCGTAATTTATTTATTTAAAGACGTATTGTATTTATTTACACGGCGGAGTTTGTATAAAATTGGTCGTCTATTCTTCTCCACGACAATTTTTTGGTTCATTTTTCAGTATACAGACGTCGGTTTTTTTTTTTTTTTTTTGTTAATGACGTTGTTTGTTATAACAATGACGGTGATTTCACGTCGTGGTTTGACTATGCAAAAGATGACGGTCGATTTTACGACGGTTTGAAAACCCAATACACGACAGTGAATTCCCATCGTCTTTTTCCTTTTTTGTAGTAGTGGGATTTCACTCAAAAGTCACCAAATGACTCCTCCCACCATATTATGATGATGCCCAAGTTTTGGGCTCGATCGGAAATCAATAGGGGTAAGAAATTGGACAATTCAGGTTCAAAGGCAGTTCGTTCCTTATAGGAGTGGTTGTTCTAGCAACTAGATTTCACTCAAAACTCACCAAATGACTCCTCCCACCATATTACGATGATGCCCAAGTTTTGGACAATTCAAGTTCAAAGCCAGTTCGTTGCGAATTGGAGTGGTTGGGGTTTTGCATAGTTCTAGCGATTGGATTTCTCACAAAACGCACCAAATGACTCCTCCCACCATATTATGGTGACGACCAAGTTTTGGGCTCGATCGGAAATCAATATGGGCAAGAAATTGGACAATTCAGGTTCAAAGGCAGTTCGTTCCTTATAGGAGTGGTTGGCGTATTCCGTAGTTCTAGCGATTCGATTTCACTCAAAACTCACCAAATGACTCCTCCTACGATATTATGTTGATGCCCAAATTTTGGGCTCGATCAGAAATCCATAGGTGTAAGAAATTGGAAAGTTCATTTTCAAAGGCAGTTCGTTCCAAACTGGAGTGGTTGGTGTATTGCATAGTACTTGCGATTGGATTTCACTCAAAACTCACCAAATGACTCCTCCCACCATATTATGATGATGCCCAAGTTTTGGGCCCGGTCGGAAATCAATAGGGGTAACAAATTGGACAATTCAAATTCAAATGCAGTTCGTTACTTCCTTATAGGAGTGGTTGGTGTATTCCGTAGTTCAAGCGTTTGGATTTCACACAAAACTCACCAAATGACTCCTCCCGCCATATTATGATGATGCCAATGTTCGGGGCTCGATCGGAAATCAATAGGGGTAAGAAATTGGGCAATTTAGTCTCAAAGGCAGTTCGTTACTTATACGAGTGGTTGGTGTATTCCGCAGCTCTAGCGATTGAATTTCTCTCAAAACGCACCAAATGACTCCTCCTACCATATTATGATGACGACCAAGTTTTGGGCTCGATCGGAAATCAATATGGGCAAGAAATTGGACAATTCAGGTTCAAAGGCAGTTCGTTCCTTATAGGAGTGGTTGGCGTATTCCGTAGTTCTAGCGATTCGATTTCACTCAAAACTCACCAAATGACTCCTCCTACGATATTATGTTGATGCCCAAATTTTGGGCTCGATCAGAAATCCATAGGTGTAAGAAATTGGAAAGTTCATTTTCAAAGGCAGTTCGTTCCAAACTGGAGTGGTTGGTATATTGCATAGTACTAGCGATTGGATTTCACTCAAAACTCACCAAATGACTCCTCCCACCATATTATGATGATGCCCAAGTTTTGGGCCCGGTCGGAAATCAATAGGGGTAACAAATTGGACAATTCAAATTCAAATGCAGTTCGTTCCTTCCTTATAGGAGTGGTTGGTGTATTCCGTAGTTCAAGCGTTTGGATTTCACACAAGACTCACCAAATGACTCCTCCCGCCATATTATGATGATGCCAATGTTCGAGGCTCGATCGGAAATCAATAGGGGTAAGAAATTGGGCAATTCAAGTTCGAAGGCAGTTCGTTCCGAATTGGAGTGGTTGGTTTATTGCATAGTTCTAGGGATTAGATTTCACTCAAAACTCACCAAATGACTCCTCCCACCATATTATGCTGATGCCCAAGTTTTGGGCTCGATCAGAAATCAATACAGATAAGAAATTGGACAATTCAGGTACAAAGGCAGTTCGTTCCTTATAGGAGTGGCTGGTGTATTCTGAAGTTCTAGTGATTGGATTTCACTCAAAATTCAACAAATGACTCCTCCGACGATATTAGGATGATGCCCAAGTTTTGGGCTCGATCAGAAATCCATGGGTGGAAGAAATTGGACAATTCAATTTCAAAGGCAGTTCGTTCCGAATTGGAGTGGTTGGTGTATTGCATAGTTCTAGAAATTGGATCTCACTCAAAACTCACCAATTGACTCCTCCCACCATATTATGATGATGCCCAAGTTTTGGGCTCGGTCAGAAATCAATAGGGGTAAGAAATTGGACAATTAAGGTTCAAAGGCAGCTCGTTCCTTATTGGAGTGGTTGCTGTATTCCGTAGTTCTAGCGATTGGATTTCACTCAAAACTCTGCAAACGACTCCTCCCACCATATTATTATGATGCCCAAGATTTGGGCCCGATCGGAAATCCATAGGTGTAAGAAATTGAACAATTCAATTTCAAAAGCAGTTCGTTCCCTCCTTATAGGTGTGGTTGGTGTAGTCCGTAGTTCTAGCGATTGGATTTCACTCAAAACTCACCAAATGACAATTCCCACCATATTATGATGATGCCCAAGTTTTGGGCTTGATCGGAAATAAATATGGAAAAGAAATCGGACAATTCAGGTTCAAAGGCAGTTCGTTCCGTATAGGAGTGGTTGCCGTATTCCGTAGTTCTAGCGATTGGAGTTCACTCACAACTCACCAAATGACTCCTCCAGCCATATTATGATGATGCCCTAGTTCTGGGCTCGATCGGAAATCAATAGGGTTAAGAAATTGGACAATTCAAGTTCAATGGCAGTTCGTTCCTTATAGGAGTGGTTGGTGTATTCCGTAGTTCTAGCTATTGGATTTCACTCAAAACTCACCAAATGACTCCTCCCACCATATTATGACGATGCCCAAGTTTTGGGCTCGATCGGAAATCCATAGGTGTAAGAAATTGGACAATTCAAGTTCGAAGGCAATTCGTTCCGAATTGGAGTGGTTGGTTTATTGGATAGATCTAGGGATTAGATTTCACTCAAAACTCACCAAATGACTCCTCCCACCATATTATGCTGATGCCCAAGTTTTGGGCTCGATCAGAAATCAATACGGATAAGAAATTGGACAATTCAGGTACAAAGGCAGTTCGTTCCTTATAGGAGTGGCTGGTGTATTCTAAAGTTCTAGTGATTGGATGTCTATCAAAACTCACCAAATGAGTCCTCCCACCATATTATGATGATGCCGAAGTTTTGGGCTCGATCGGAAATCGATAGGGGTAAGAAATTGGACAATTCAGGTTAGAAATTGGACAATTCTGGTTCGAAGGCAGTTCATTCCTTACAGGAGTGGCTGGTGTATTCCGTAGTTCTAGCGATTGGATTTCCCTCAAAACTCACCAAATGACTCCTCCCACCATATTATGGTGATGCCCAAGTTTTGGGGTCGATCGGAAATCCATAGGTGTAAGAAATTGGACAATTCAAGTTCGAAGGCAGTTCGTTCCGAATTGGAGTGGTTGGTGTATTGCATAGTTCTAGCGATTGGATTTCCCTCAAAACTTACCAAATGACTCCTCCCACCATATTATAATGATGCCCCTGTTTTGGGCTCGATTGGAAATCAATAGGGATAAGAAATTTGACAATTCAAGTTCAAAGGCAGTTCGTTCCTTATAGGAGTGGCTGGTGTATTCCGTAGTTCTAGCTATTGAATTTCACTCAAAAGTAACCAAATGACTCCTCCCACCATATTATGATGATGCCCAAGTTTTGGGCTCGATCGGAAATAAATAGGTGTAAGAAATTGGAAAATTTTGGTTCGAAGGAAGTTCATTCCTTACAAGAGTGGCTGGTGTATTCCGTAGTTCTAGCGATTGGATTTCCCTCAAAACTCACCAAATGACTCCTCCCACCATATTATGATGATGCCCAAGTTTTGGGCTCGATCGGAAATCAAAAGGTGTAAGAAATTGGACAATTCAGGTTCAAAGGCAGTTCGTTCCTTATAGGAGTGGTTGGTATATTCCGTAGTTGTAGAGATTGGATTTCACTCAAAACGCACCAAATGACTCCTCCCACCGTATTATGTTCATGCCCAGGTTTTGGGCTTGATCAGAAATCCATAGGTGTAAGAAATTGGACAATTCAAGTTCAAAGGCAGTTCGTTCCTTATCGGAGTGGCTGGTGTATTCCATTGTTCTAGCGATTTGATTTCACTCAAAACTCACCAAATGACTCCTCCCACCATATTATGATGATGCCCAAGTTTTGGGCTCGATCGGAAATCAATAGGGGTAAGAAATTGGACAATTCAGGTTCAAAGGCAGTTCGTTCATTATAGAAGTGGCTGGTGTATTCCATAGTTCTAGCGGTTGGATTTCACACAGAACTCACCAAATGACTCCTCCCACCATATTATGATGATGCCCAAGTTTTGGGCTCGATCGGAAATCCACAGGTGTAAGAAATTGGACAATTCAAGTTCGAAGGCAGTTCGTTCCGAATTGGAGTGGTTGGTGTAGTGCATAGTTCTAGCGATCGGATTTCACTCAAAACAATCCAAAGTACTCATCCCACCAGGTTATGATGATGGCCAAGTTTTGGGCTCGATCGGAAATCAATAGGGGTAAGAAATTGGACAATTCAGGTTCAAAGGCAGTTTGTTCCGAATTGGAGTGGTTGGTGTAGTGCATAGTTCTAGCGATCGGATTTCACTCAAAACAATCCAAAGTACTCATCCCACCAGGTTATGATGATGGCCAAGTTTTGGGCTCGATCGGAAATCAATAGGGGTAAGAAATTGGACAATTCAGGTTCAAAGGCAGTTTGTTCCTTACAGGAGTGGTTGGTGTATTCCGTACTTCTAGAGTTTGGATTTCACTCTAAACGCACCAAATCAGTCATCCCACCATATTATGATGATGCCCAAGTTTTGGGCTTGATCGGAAATCAATAGGGGTAAGAAATTAGACAATTCAGGTTCAAAGGCAGTTCGTTCCTTATAGGAGTGGTTGGTGTGTTCCGTAGTTGTAGCGATTGGATTTCACTCAAAACTCACCAAATGACTCCTCCGACCATATTACGAAGATGCCGAAGTTTTGGGCTCGATCGAAAATCAATAGGGGTAAGAAATTGGACAATTGATGTTCAGAGGCGGTTCGTTCCTTATAGGAGTGGTTGGGGTATTCTTTAGTTATAGCGATTGGATTTCACTCAAAATTCACCAAATGACTCCTCCCACCATATTATGATGATGCCCAAGTTTTGGGCTCGATCGGAAATTAATAGGGGTAGGAAATTGGACAAATCCGGTTGAAAGGCAGTCCGTTCCTTATAGGAGTGGTTTGTGTATTCCGTAGTTATAGCGATTGAATTTCACTCAAAATTCACCAAATGACTCCTCCCACCATATTATGATGATGCCCAAGTTTTGGGCTCGATCGGAAATCAATAGGGGTAAGAAATTGGACAAATCCGGTTCAAAGGCAGTCGGTTCCTTATAGGAGTGGTTTGTGTATTCCGTAGTTCTGGAGATTGGATTTGGCTCAAAACTCACAAAATGACTCCTCCCACCATATTATGATGATGCCCATGTTTTGGGCTCGTTCGGTAATCCATAGGTGTAAGAAATTGTGACAATTCAAGTGCAAAGGAAGTTCGTTCCGAATTGGGGTGGTTGGTGTATTGCATAGTTCTAGCGATTGGATTTCACTCAAAACTAACCAAATGACTCCTCCCACCATATTATGCTGATGCCCAAGTTTTGGGCTCGATCGGAAACCCATAGGTTTAAGAAATTGGACAATTAAAGTTCAAGGGTAGTTCGTTCCGAATTGGAGTGGTTGGAGTATTGGATAGTTCTAGCGATTGGATTTCACTCAAAACTTACCAAATGACTCCTCCCACCATGTTATGTTGGTGCCCAACTTTTGGGCTCGATCAGAAATCAAAAGGTGTAAGAAATTGGACAATTCAGGTTCAAAGGCAGTTCGTTCCTTATAGGAGTGGTTGGTATATTCCGTAGTTGTAGAGATTGGATTTCACTCAAAACGCACCAATTGACTCCTCCCACCGTATTATGTTCATGCCCAGGTTTTGGGCTTGATCGGAAATCCATAGGTGTAAGAAATTGGACAATTCAAGTTCAAAGGCAGTTCGTTCCTTATAGGAGTGGCTGGTGTAATCCATAGTTCTAGCGGTTGGATTTCACACAGAACTCACCAAATGACTCCTCCCACCATATTATGATGATGCCCAAGCTTTGGGCTCGATCGGAAATCCACAGGTGTAAGAAATTGAACAATTCAAGTTCGAAGGCAGTTCGTTCCGAATTGGAGTGGTTGGTGTAGTGCATAGTTCTAGCGATTGGATTTCACTCAAAACAATCCAAAGTACTCATCCCACCAGGTTATGATGATGGCCAAGTTTTGGGATCGATCGGAAATCAATAGGAGTAAGAAATTGGACAATTCAGGTTGAAAGGCAGTTTGTTCCTTACCGGAGTGGTTGGTGTATTCCGTACTTCTAGCTATTGGATGTCACTCAAAATTCACCAAATGACTCCTCCCACCATATTATGAAGTTGCCCAAGTTTTGGGCTCGATCGGAAATCAAGAGGGGTAAGAAATTGGACAATTCAAGTTCAAAGGCAATTCGTTCCGTATAGGAGTGGTTGGTGTATTCCGTAGTTCTAGCGATTGGATTTCAGTCAAAACTCACCAAATGACTCCTCCCACCATATTATAATGATGCCCAAGTTTTTGGCTCGATCGGAAATCCATAGGTGTAAGAAATTGGACAATTCAAGTTCAACGGCAGTTCGTTCCGAATTAGAGTGGTTGGTGTATTGGATAGTTCTATAAATAAGAAACTCCCTTTGAGCCTGAATTGTCCAATTTCTAACCCCTATTGATTTTCGATCGAGCCCAAAACTTGGGCACCATCATAATATGGTGGGAGGAGTCATTTGGTGAGTTTTGAGTGAAATCCAATTGCTAGAACTGTGGAATACAACAACCACTCGTATATGGAAGGAACTGCCTTTAAACCTGAATTGTCCAATTTCTTACCCCTATTGATTTCCGATCGAGCCCAAAACTTGGCCATCAACATAATATGGTGGCAGTAGTCATTTGGTGAGTTTTGAGTGAAATCCAACCGCTAGAACTGTGGAATACACCAACCACTCCTATAAGGAACGAACTGCCTTTGAACTTGAATTGTCCAATTTCTTACCCTTATTGATTTCCGATCGAGCCCAAAACTTGGGCATCATCATAATATGGTGGGAGGAGACATTTGGTTAGTTTTGAGTGAAATCCAACTGCTAGAACTACGGAATACACTAACCACTCCTATAAGGAACGAACTGCCTTCGTACCTGAATTGTCCAATTTCGTACCGTATTGATTTCTGGTCGAGCCCAAAACTTGGGCATCATCATAATGTTGTGGGAGGAGTCATTTTGTGAGTTTTGAGTGAAATCCAATCGCTAGAACTATGGAATAAGAAAACCACTACTATAAGGAACGAACTGCCGTTGAACCTGAATTGTCCAATTTCCAACCCGTATTGATTTCCGATCGGACCAAAAACTTGGGCATCATCATAATATGGTGGAAGAAGCCATTTGGTGAGTTTTGAGTGAAATCCAAGCGCTATAACTACGGAATACAAACACCACTCCTATAAGGAACGAACTGCCTTTGAAACTGAATTGTCCAATTTCGTGCCCCTATTGATTTCCGGTCGAGCCCAAAACTTGGGCATCATCATAATGTGGTGGGAGGAGTCATTTTGTGAGTTTTGAGTGAAACCCAATCGCTAGAACTAAGGAATACAAAAACCACTCCTATAAGGAATGAACTGCCTTTGAACCTGAATTTTCCAATTTCTTACCCCTATTGATTTCCGATCGGGCCCAAAACTTAGGCATCATCTTAATATGGTGGGAGGAGTCATTTGGTGGGTTATGAGCGAAATCCAATCGCTAGAACTATGCAATACACCAACCACTCCAATTTAGAAAGAACTGCCTTTGAACTTGAATTGTCCAATTTCTTACCCCTATGGATTTCCGATCGAGCCCAAAACGTGAGAATCATCATCATATGGTTGGAGGAGTCATTTGGAGAGTATTGAGTGAAATCCAATCGCTAGAACTACGGAATACAATAACCACTCTTGAATTCTCCAATTTCTTACAGTTATTGAATTCCGATTGAGCCCAAAACTTGGGCATCATCATAATATGGTGGAAGAAGTCATTTGGTGAGTTTTGAGTGAAATCTAATCGCCAGAACTACGGAATACAACAACCACTCCTATGAGGAACGAACTGCCTTTGAACCTGAATTGTCCAATTTCGTACCCCTATTGATTTCCGGTCTGCCCAAAACTTGGGCATCATCGTAATGTGGTGGGAGGAGTCATTTGGTGAGTTTTGAGTGAAATCCAAATGCTAGAACTATGCAATACACCAACCACTCCAATTCGGAACGAACTGCGTTTGAACTTGAATTGTACAATTTCTAACCCCTATTGATTTCCGATCGGGCCCAAAACTTGAGCATCATCATAATATGGTGGAAGGAGTCATTTGGTGAGTTTTGAGTTAAATCCAATCGCTAGAACTACGGAATACACCAACCACTCCTCTAAGGAACGAACTGCCTTTAAACCTGAATTGTCTGATTTCTTACCCCTATTGATTTCCGATCGGGCCCAAAAGTTGGGCATCATCATAATATGGTGGAAGGTGTCATTTGGTGAGTTTTTAGTGAAATCCAATCGCTAGAACTATGGAATACACCAACCACTTTTATAAGGAACGAACTGCCTTTGAACTTGAATTGTCCAATTTCTTACTCCTATGGATTTCCGATTGAGCCCAAAAGTTGGGCATCATCATAATATGGTGGAAGGAGTCATTTGGTGAGTTTTGAGTGAAATCTAAGCGCTAGAACTACGGAATACACCAACCACTCCTATGAGGAACGAACTGCCTTTGAAGCTGAATTGTCCAATTTCGTACCCCTATTGATTTCCGGTCTGCCCAAAACTTGGGCATCATCGTAATGTGGTGGGAGGAGTCATTTGGTGAGTTTTGAGTGAAATCCAAATGCTAGAACTATGCAATACACCAACCACTCCAATTCGGAACGAACTGCGTTTGAACTTGAATTGTACAATTTCTAACCCCTATTGATTTCCGATCGGGCCCAAAACTTGAGCATCATCATAATATGGTGGAAGGAGTCATTTGGTGAGTTTTGAGTTAAATCCAATCGCTAGAACTACGGAATACACCAACCACTCCTCTAAGGAACGAACTGCCTTTAAACCTGAATTGTCTGATTTCTTACCCCTATTGATTTCCGATCGGGCCCAAAACTTGGGCATCATCATAATATGGTGGAAGGTGTCATTTGGTGAGTTTTTAGTGAAATCCAATCGCTAGAACTATGGAATACACCAACCACTTTTATAAGGAACGAACTGCCTTTGAACTTGAATTGTCCAATTTCTTACTCCTATGGATTTCCGATCGAGCCCAAAAGTTGGGCATCATCATAATATGGTGGAAGGAGTCATTTGGTGAGTTTTGAGTTAAATCCAATCGCTAGAACTACGGAATACACCAACCACTCCTCTAAGGAACGAACTGCCTTTAAACCTGAATTGTCTGATTTCTTACCCCTATTGATTTCCGATCGGGCCCAAAACTTGGGCATCATCATAATATGGTGGAAGGTGTCATTTGGTGAGTTTTTAGTGAAATCCAATCGCTAGAACTATGGAATACACCAACCACCTTTATAAGGAACGAACTGCCTTTGAACTTGAATTGTCCAATTTCTTACTCCTATGGATTTTCGATCGAGCCCAAAAGTTGGGCATCATCATAATATGGTGGAAGGAGTCATTTGGTGAGTTTTGAGTTAAATCCAATCGCTAGAACTACGGAATACACCAACCACTCCTCCAAGGAACGAACTGCCTTTAAACCTGAATTGTTTGATTTCTTACCCCTATTGATTTCCGATCGGGCCCAAAACTTGGGCATCATCATAATATGGTGGGAGAAGTCATTTGGTGAGTTTTTAGTGAAATCCAATCGCTAGAACTATGGAATACACCAACCACTTTTATAAGGAATGAACTGCCTTTGAACTTGAATTGTCCAATTTCTTACTCCTATTGATTTCCGATCGAGCCCAAAAGTTGGGCATCATCATAATATGGTTGGAGGAGTCATTTGGTGAGTTTTGAGTGAAATCCAATCGCAAGAACTATGGAATACAACAACCAATCCTGTAAGGAACGAACTGCCATCGAACCTGAATTGTCCAATTTCTTACCCGTATTGAATTCTGATCGAGCCCAAAACTTGGGCATCAGCATAATATGGTGGATGGAGTCATTTGGGGAGTTTTGAGTGAAATCCAATCGCTAGAACTACGGAATACACCAACCACTCCTATAAGGAACGAACTGCCTTTGAACCTGAATTGTCCAATTTCTTTCCCCTATTGATTTCCGGTTGAGCCCAAAACTTGGGCATCATCATAATGTGGTGGGAGGAGTCATTTGGTGAGTTTTGAGTGAAATCCAATCGCCAGAACTATGCAATACACCAACCACTCCAATTCAGAACGAACTGCGTTTGAACTTGAATTGTACAATTTCTAACCCCTATTGATTTCCGATCAGGCCCAAAACTTGGGCATCACCACAATATGGTGGAAGGAGTCATTCAGTGAGTTTTGAGAGAAATCCAATAGCTAGAACTATGGAATACACAAACCACTCCTATAAGGAACGAACTGCCTTTGAACCTGAATTGTCCAATTTCGTACCCCTATTGATTTCCGGTCAAGCCGAAAACTTGGGCATCATCATAATATGGTGGGAGGAGTCATTTGGTGAGTTTTGAGTGAAATCCAATCGCTAGAACTATGCAATACACCAACCACTCCAATTTGGAACGAACTGCGTTTGAACTTGAATTGTCCAATTTCTTACACCTATGGATTTCCGTTCGAGACCAAAACTTGGGCATCATCACAATATGGTGGGAGGAGTCATTTGGTGAGTTTTGAGTGAAATCCAATCGCTAGAACTACGGAATACAATAACCACTCCTATAAGGAACGAACTGCCTTTGAACCTGAATTTTCCAATTTCTTACCCCTATTGATTTCCAATCGAGCCTAAAACTTGGACATCATCATAATATGGTTGGAGGAGTCATTTGGAGTGTTTTGAGTGAAATCCAATCGCTAGAACTACGGAATACACCAACAAATCCTGTAAGGAACGAACTGCCTTCGAACCTGAATTGTCCAATTTCTTACTCGTATTGAATTCCGATCGAGCCCAAAACTTGGGCATCATCATAATATGGTGGGAGGAGTAGTTTGGTGAGTTTTGAGTGAAATCCAACCGCTAGAACTACGGAATACAAAAACCACTCTTATAAGGAACGAACTATGCAATACACCAACCACTTCAATTCGGAATGAACTGCCTTTGAACTTGAATTGCCCAATTTTTTACCCCTATGGATTTCCGATTGAGCCCAAAACTTGGGCATCATCATAATATGGTGGGGGGAGTCATTTGGTGAGTTTTGAGTGAAATACAATCGCTAGAACTATGCAATACACTAACCACTCCAATTCGGAATGAACTGCCTTTGAACTTGAATTGTCCAATTTCTTACTCCTATGGATTTCCGATCGAGCCCAAAACTTGGGCATCATTATAATATGGTGGGAGGAGTAATTTGGTGAGTTTTGAGTGAAATCCAACCGCTAGAACTGCGGAATACACCAACCACTCCAATAATAAACTAACTGCCTTTGAACCTAAATTGTCCAATTTCTTACTCCTATGGATTTCCGATCGAGCCCAAAACTTGGGCATCATCATAATATGGTGGGAGGAGTCATTTGGTGTGTTTTGAGTGAAATCCAACCGCTAGAACTACGGAATACACCAACCACTCCTATAATAAACGAACTGCCTCTGAACCTGAATTGTCCAAGTTCTTACACCTATGAATTTCCGATCGAACCCAAAACTTGGGCATCATCATAATGTGGTGGGAGCAGTCATTTGGTGAGGTTTGAGTGAAATCCAATCGCTAGAACTATGCAATACACCAACCACTCCAATTCGGAACGAACTGCGTTTGAACTTGAATTGTCCAATTTCTTACACCTATGGATTTCCGATCTAGGCCAAAACTTGGGCATCATCATAATATGGTGGGAGGAGTCATTTGGAGAGTTTTGAGTGAAATCCAATCGCTTGAACTATGGAATACAAAAACCACTCCTATAAGGAACAAACTGCCTTTGAACCTGAATTTTCCAATTTCTTACCCCTATTGATTTCCGATCGAGACCAAAACTTGGGCATCATCATAATATGGTGGGAGGAGTCATTTGTTGAGTTTTGAGTGAAATCGAATCGCTAGAACTACGGAATACACCAACCACTCCAATTCGGAACGAACTGCCTTCGAACCTGAATTGTCCAATTTATTACCCGTATTGAATTTCGACCGAGCCCAAAACTTGGGCATCATCATAATATGGTGGAAGGAGTCATTTGCTGAGTTTTGAGTGAAATCCAATCGCTAGAACTACGGAATACACCAACCACTCCTATAAGGAACGAACTGCCTTTGAACCTGAATTGTCCAATTTCGTACCCCTATTGATTTCCGATCGAGCCCAAAACTTGGGCATCACCATAATGTGGTGGTAGGAGTCTTTTGGTGAGTTTTGAGTGAAATCCAATTGCTAGAACTATGCAATACACCAACCACTCCAATTCGGAACGAACTGCGTTTGAACTTGAATTGCTCAATTTCTTACACCTATGGATTTCCGTTCGAGACCAAAACTTGGGCATCAGCATAATGTGGTGGGAGGAGTCATTTGGTGAGTTTTGAGTGAAATCCAATCGCTAGAACTACGGAATACAAAAACCACTCCTATAAGGAACGAATTGCCTTTGAACTAGAATTGTCCAATTTCTTACACCTATGGATTTCCGATCGAACCCAAAACTTGGGCATCATCATAATATGGTGGGAGCAGTCATTTGGTGGGGTTTGAGTGAAATCCAATCGCTAGAACTATGCAATACACCAACCACTCCAATTCGGAACGAACTGCCTTTGAAATAGATTTGTCCAATTTCTTACACCTATGGATTTCCGATTGAGCCCAAAACTTGGGCATCATCATAATATGGTGGGAGGAGTCATTTGGTGAGTTTTGAGTGAAATCCAATTGCTAGAACTATGCAATACACCAACCACTCCAATTCGGAACGAACTACCTTTGAACTTGAATTCTCCAATTTCTTACTCCTACGGATTTCCGATCGGGGCCAAAACTTGGGCATCATCATAATATGTTGGGAGGAGTCATTTGGTGAGTTTTGAGTGAAATCCAATCGCTAGAACTATGCAATACACCAACCACTCCAATTCGGAACGAACTGCCTTTGAACATGAATTCTTCAATTTCTTACACCTACGGATTTCTGATCGAGCCCAAAACCTGGGCATCATCATAATATGGTGGGAGGTGTCATTTGGTTAGTTTTGGGTGAAATCCAATCGCTAAAACTTTGGAATACACCAACCACTCCTATTAGGATCGAACTGCCTTAGAACCTGAATTGTCCAATTTCTTACCCCTATTGATTTCCGATCGAGCCCAAAACTTGGGCATCATCATATTATGGTGGTAGGAGTCATTTGCTGAGTTTTGAGTTAAATCAAATCACTAGAACTACGGTATATACCAACCACTCCAATAAGGAATGAACTGTTAGAAATGTGCCCTAAGAGCCAATACATTTGATGTAATCTCCTTAGAATACATTTCGTATATGATAAATAAAGGGCAATATTATTTTGTTATCTTCTATATCGCGTGAAGAAACAAAAGTCCAAGGTATACTAAATAAGAGATAAAGTAATATAAAGATGTTTAGATTCGGGAGACCTTTAATCTCTAACTGTAGTATCCCAAAATGTTCCTAATCATAGGGTTATCAAATGGGCATTGATAAACCGTCAAGATTGGCACATATTATGTATGCTCAACAATGAGGATGGTTGGTCTCAAACCATTTGTGTAGTTGACACTAATACAAGTATATGGGTGCTCATTAGTGAATGAGTACACTGAACGCAATCAACCGCAGTTCTCGTATGGAGTATTTATCTATATGTCAAACGAGAACTCATAGTTGCAATAATGCAAATTAGTCCTTAGACCTGAGGCATCATGGTTGTCTTGTGATGCGTTATTGATCTTTGATAGCTCACAAAGGCAAGTCGTAAAAGATTTTCCTTATGTGTTATTGGGTTCTCTTAATTCATCATGGAGGCATGTGAGTGTACAATAAGGAATCTCTACCTTTGATAAGGAAAGGAGAATATTTCAAGATATGATTCAGTGAACCTTCGGCCGAAGTACTTGAACATGATTTAGAAAGTGGTTTTAATTATGTTCTATTGAATCATATGAGGTTAATCATATTAGGGGTTTGACATTATCAATCCGTACCCTAATAATATGATTGGAAATATTGTATAAGAGAAGGACCTTATTGCATTGCAATTCCAACTGAATAGGTTCTTCTTCTATTCTAATTAGCCTGGGTAGCCACGATATATTGCTAGATGTCACTCTTGGCTTGTGGAAGTCCTAGGATTGATTGTGATCGATCCAAATAAAGGAAGAATTAAAAAGGGGTTTTAATTCCAGTTGGTTAGAAAGAGTTCTAATGTTTTCCCACTGCCTTGCTAAATTAGAACCTAATAGATCGCACACCTTAAATGGTTAACTTTGAGTAATACAAATGAGAATGAGGAAATCAATTTGATTGATTTGATGTGGATAATTTACTACGTGTAAAAATGTATTTGGGCCTCGGTAATAGTTAATGACAAGCCCAAATGGTTGGGTATCAAGCCCATGGACTTAAGACACCTAAATTATGGCTTAAGTGTCATAAGGCCCATTTTTGGAAGCCCAATGGGGTTTGGCCGAAAATGCTTAAGTAAATGTGTGTGGGAATTGTTTCCATAAGCTCATTAAGACAACAAACACAATCCAACATCAACCAAATAGGTTTGGGAGATCAAAGAGAGATAGTTGTGAGTTTTTCAAGAGTGAAAACACTATCTTCTTTCAAAGGGGTTTTAGATTGAAACCAATCTTGAGAATCTTGCACTAGCATCCAAGTATTCTCAAGATACCTCTTCTCATCTCAAGGTTCCATTGGTGTGGAGACTTAGAGGCCATATACTTTTGTGGCTCACAAGGAGGAGAAAGATCAAGAGGAGATCAACAAAGGGAAATCATCAAGAGAAGACCAAAACACAACTTGGTTCATATTATAGCTTCAAGGGTAATTAGAACTTATCCTTTCTCTTGAATTTTCATTTATGAAAAACATATCAAAGTTCATGGCTTAAGATACTTGGAAGAAGTTTTGTTTTTGAATTTGAACGACCACCTTATTTTCCGCTGCGATTAATTTTATTAAATGCATGTTTAATATTCAAATGAACTTCTTAAAAATGTTTTAAAACCAACATGAACTGCCTTTGAACCTGAATTGTCCAATTTCTTACCCCTATTGATTTCCGATCGAGCCCAAAACTTGGGCATCACGATAATATGGTGGGAGGAGTCATTTGGTGAGTTTTGTGTGAAATCAAATTGCTAGAACTAAAGTATACACCAACCACTCCAATAAGGAACGAACTGCCTTCGAACCTGAATTGTCCAATTTCTTACTCCTACTGATTTCCGATTGAGCCCAAAACTTGGGCATCATCGTAATATGGTGCAAGAATTCATTTGGTGAGTTTTGAGTAAAATCCAGTCGCTAGAACTATGAAATACACTAACCACTACTATAATGAACGAACTGCCTTCGAACCTGAATTGATCAATTTTTTACACCTAGGCCCCGTTTGGTTCACGGAATGAATTTGATGGGAAATCATTTCCCATGTCATTTCCCATCCCTTGGGAAATGGTGATTCCTTTCCCATGTTTGGTAATGCCGGGAAAATGACCCGGAAATATCACTTTTTTTCCTTTCCCATGTTTGTTTTGAGTAGGAATGGAAAGCAAATTTTGTTTAGTTTCCCAATTGTACCCCTATTAAAATAATAAAAAAATACCAATAATTGTTGGATAAAAACTGTAATTATGAATTGTTAGTAAGGACAAATTAGTCAAAAAAAAAGTTAGTCTTACTTTCCCATGGGAAGGGAAAGTGAAACCCAAGTAGGAAGGAAGGATTCACTTTCCCTCCTACTTTCCCATGTGTTAGGCAACGCTTTCCCATGTCTGACTTACCAAACATGGGAAAGCAATTAGTTTCCCACCCCCACGATTCCTTTCCCATGAACCAAACGCAGCCCTATGGATTTCCGATCGAGCCCAAAACTTGGGCATCATCATAATATGTTGGGAGGAGTCACTAGGTGAGTTTTGAGTTAAATCCAACCACTAGAACTATGCAATACACCAACCACTCCAATTCAAAATGAATTGCCTTTGAACATGAATTGTCCAATTTTTTACCCCTATTGATTTTTGAGCGAGTCCAAAACTTGGGCATCAACATAATATGGTGGGAGGAGTCATTTGGTGAGTTTTGAGTGAAATCCAATCGCTAGAACTACGGTATACACCAACCACTCCAACAAGGAACGGACTGCCTTTGAACCTGAATTGTCAAATTTCTTACCCCTATTGATTTCCGATCGAGCCCAAAACTTGGGCATCATCATAATGCGGTGGGAGGAGTCATTTCCTGAGTTTTGAGTGAAATCCACTTGCTAGAACTATGCAATACACCAACCACTCCAATTCGGAACGAACTGCGTTTGAACTTGAATTGTCCAATTTCTAACCCCTACTGAATTCCGATCGGCCCCACAACTTGGAAATCAACGTATTGTGGTGCAAGAAGTTATTTGGTGATTTTTGAGTGAAATCCAATCGCTGGAACTATGAAATACACTAACCACTACTATAATGAACGAACTGCCTTAGAACCTGAATTGATCAATTTTTTACACCTATGGATTTCCGATCGAGCCCAAAACTTGGGCATCATCATAATATGGTGGGAGCAGTCATTTGGTGAGTTTTGAGTGAAATCCAATCGCTAGAACTATGGTATACACCAACCATTCCAATAAGGAACGAACTGCCTTTGAACCTGAATTCTCCAATTTCTTAACCCTATTGATTTCCGATCGGGGCCAAAACTTGGGCATCATCATAATATTGTGGGAGGAGTCATTTGGTGAGTTTTGAGTTAAATCCAATAGCTAGAACTATGCAATACACCAACCACTCCAATTCGGAACGAACTGCCTTTGAACTTGAATTGTCCAATTTCTTACACCTATGGATTTCTGATCGAGCCCAGAACTTGGGTGTCATCAAAATACTATGGGAGGAGTCATTTGGTGAGTTTTGAGTGAAATCCAATTGCTAGAACTATGCAATACACCAACCACTCCAATTCGGAACGAACTGCCTTTGAACATGAATTCTCCAATATCTTACACCTACGGATTTTCGATCGAGCCCAAAACCTGGGCATCATCATAATATGGTGGGAGGTGTCATTTGGTGAGTTTTGAGTGTAATCCAGTCGCTAGAACTATGCAATACACCAACCCCTCCAATTCGGAACGAACTGCCTTTGAACTTGACTTGTCCAATTTTTACCCCTATTGATTTCCGATCGACCCAAAAAACTTGGACATCAACATAATATGGTGGGAGGAGTCATTTGCTGAGTTTTGAGTTAAATCCTATCACTAGAAGTACGGTATACACCAACCACTCCAATAAGGAACGAACTGCCTTTGAACCTGAATTGTCCAATTTCTTACCCCTATTGATTTCCGATCGAGCCCAAAACTTGGGCATCACGATAATATGGTGGGAGGAGTCATTTTTTGAGTTTTGTGTGAAATCCCATCACTAGAACTACAGTATACACCAACCACTCCAATAAGGCACGAACTACCTTTGAACCTGAATTGTCCAATTTCTTACCCTTACTGATTTTCGATTGAGCCCAAAACTTGGGCATCATCATAATATGTTGGGAGGAGTCTCGTCGTGAGTTTTGATTTAAATCCAATCGCTAGAACTATGCAATACACCAACCACTCCAATTCAGAATGAACTGCCTTCGAACTTGAATTGTTCAATTTTTACCCCTATTGATTTCCGATCGACCCCAAAACTTGGACATCAACATAATATGGTGGGTGGAGTCATTTGCTGAGTTTGGTGTGAAATCCAATCGCTATAACTATAGTATACACCAACCACTCCAATAAGGCACGAACTGCCTTTGAACCTGAATTCTCCAATTTCTTACCCCTATTGATTTTTGATCGAGCCCAAAACTTGGGCATCAACATAATATGGTGGGAGGAGTCATTTGGGGAGTTTTGGGCTTGATCGGAAATCAATAGGGGTAAGAAATTGGACAATTCAGGTTCAAAGGCAGTTCGTTCCTTATAGGAGTGGATGGTGTATTCCGTAATTCTTGCGATTGGATTTAACTCAAAACTAACCAAATGACTCCTCCCACCATAATATTATGATGCCCAACTTTTGGTCTTGATCGGAATTTAATAGGTGTAAGAAAGTGGACAATTCAAGTTCAAAGGCAGTTCATTCCGAATTGGAGTGGTTGGTGTAATGAATAGTTCGAGCGATTGGATTTCACTCACAACTCACCAAACGACTCCTCCCACCATATGATGATGATGCCCAGGTTTTGGGCTCGAACGGAAATCAATAGGTGTAAGAAATTGGACAATTCAAGTTCCAAGGCAGTTCGTTCTGAATTGGAGTGGTTGGTGTATTGCATAGTTCTAGCAATTGGATTTCACTCAAAACTCTTCAAATGACTCTTCCCACCATATTCTTATGGTGCCCAACTTTTGGGCTCGATCGGAAATCCATACGGTTAAGAAATTGGACAATTCGAGTTCAAAGGCAGTTCATTCCGAATTGGGGTGGTTGGTGTATTGCACAGTTCTGAAGATTGGATTTAACTCAAAACCCACCAAATGACTCCTCCCACCATATTATGATGTTGCCCAAGTTTTGGCCTCGATCGGAAGTCAATAGGTGTAAGAAATTGGACAATTCATGTTCAAAGGCAGTTCTTTCCGATTTGGAGTGCTTGGTGTATTGCATACTTCTAGCGATTGGATTTAACTTAAAACTCACCAAATGACTCCTTCCACCATATTATGATGTTGCCCAAGTTTTGGGCTCAATCGGAAATCAGTAGGGGTAAGAAATTGGACAATTCAAGTTCAAAGGCAGTTCGTTCCGAATTGGAGTGGTTGGGGTATTGAATAGTTCTAGCGATTGGATTTCACTCAAAACTTACCAAATGACTCCTCCCAACATATTTTGATGATGCCCAAGTTTTGGGCACGATTGGAAATCAATAGGGGTAGGAAATACGACAATTCAGGTTCAAAGTCAGTTCCTTCCTTATAGGAGTGGTTGGTGTATTCCGTAGTTCTAGCGATTGGATTTTGTTCAAAACTCCCCAAATGACTCCTCCCACCATATTATGATGTTGCCAAAGTTTTGGGCTCGATCGGAAATCAATAGGGGTAAGAAATATGACAATTTAGGTTCAAAGTCTGTTCGTTCCTTATAGGAGTGGTTGGTGTATTCCGTAGTTCTAGCGATTGGATTTCACCCAAAACACGCCAAATGACTCCTCCCACCATATTACGTTGATGCCCAAGTTTTGGGCTCAATCGGACATCCATAGGTGTAAGAAATTGGACAATTCAAGTTCGAAGGCAGTTCGTTCCAAATTGAAGTGGTTGGTGTATTGCGTAGTTGTAGCGATTGGATTTAACTCAAAACTCAGCAAATGACTCCTCCCAACATTTTATGATCAGGCCCAAGTTTTGGGCTCGATTGGAAATCAATTGGGGTAAGAAATTTGACAATTCATGTTCAAAGGCAGTTCGTTCCTTCTAGGAGTGGTTAGTGTATTCCGTAGTTGTAGCGAATGGATTTCACTCAAAACTCACCAAATGACTCCTCCCACCATATTATGATGTTGCCCAAGTTTTGGGCTTGATCGGAAATCAATAGGGGTAAGAAATTGGACAATTTAGGGTCGAAGGCAGTTCCTTCCTTACAAGAGTGTTTTGTGTATTCCGTTGTTCTAGCGATTGGATTTCACTCAAAACTCAACAAATGACTCCTCCCACCATATTATGATGTTGCCCAAGTTTTGGGCTCGATCGAAAATCAATAGGGGATAGAAATTGGACAATTTAGGTTCGAAGGCAGTTCGTTCCTTATAGGAGTGGTTTGAGTATTCCGTAGTTCTAGCGATTGACTTTCACTCAAAACTCACCAAATGACTCCTCCCACCATATTATTACGATGCCCAAGTTTTGGGCTTGATCGGAAATCCATAGGTGTAAGAAATTGGACAATTCAAGTTCAAAGGCAGTTCTTTTCGAATTGGAGTGGTTGGTGTGTTGCATAGTTCTAGCGATTAGATTTAACTCAAAACTCACCAAATGACTCCTCCCACCATATTACGAGGTTGCCCACGTTTTGGGCTGGATCGGAAATCAATAGGGGTAAGAAATTGGACAATTCAGGTTCAAAGGCAGTTCGTTCCGACTTGGGGTGGTTGGTGTATTGCACAGTTCTAGCGATTGGATTTCACCCAAAACTCTACAAATCACTCCTCCCACCATATTATGATGATGCCCATGTTTTGGGCTCGATCGGAAATCCATAGGTGCAAGAAATTGGACAATTCAAGTTCAACGACATTTCGTTTTGAATTGGAGTGGTTGGTGTATTGCATAGTTCTAGCGATTGGATTTCACTCGAAACTCACCAAATGACTCCTCCCACCACATTATGACGATGCCCAAGTTTTGGTCTCGATCGGAAATCAATAGGGGTAAGAAATTGGACAATTCAAGTTCAAAGGCAGTTCGTTCCTTATAGTGGTGGTTGAGGTATTCTACCGTTCTAGCGATTGGATTTCACTCAAAAGTCACCAAATGACTCCTCCCATTATATTATTATGATGCCCAAGTTTTGGGCTTGATCGGAAATCCATAGGTGTAAGAAATTGGACAATTCAAGTTCAAAGGCAATTCGTTCCGAATTGGAGTGGTTGGTGTATTGCACAGTTGTAGCGATTGGATTTAACTCAAAACTCAAAAAATGACTCCTCCCAACATATTATGATGATGCCCAAGTTTTGGGCTCAATCAGAAATCAATAGGTGTAAGAAATTGATCAATTCAGGTTCAAAGGCAGTTCGTTCCTTGTCGTAGTGGTTGGTGTATTTCGTAGTTCTAACGATTAGATTTAACTCAAAACTCGCCAAATGACTCCTTCCACCATGTTATGATGTTGCCCAAGTTTTGGGCTTGATAGGAAATCAATAGGGGTAAGAAATTGGATAATTAAAGTTCAAAGGCTGTTCGTTCCGAATTGGAGTGGTTGGTGTATTGCATAGTTCTAGTGATTGGATTTCACTCAAAATTCACCAAATGACTCCTCCCACCATATTATGATAATGCCCAAATTTTGGGCTTGATCGAAAATCAATTGTGGTAAGAAATTGGACAATTCAGGTTCAAAGGCAGTTCGTTCTGAATTGGAGTGGTTGGTGTATTGCACAGTTGTAGCGATTGGATTTCACCCAACACTACTACAAAAAATGAAATAGACGACGGTAATCCACCGTCGTGTATCATGGTTTACAACCGACGAGAAATCGACCGCCGTCTTTTCATACATGAAATAACGACGGCAAATAACCGACGTGGTTAATATAGTACACGTCAGTAAAACACTAAAACCGACGTAGATTTCATACATAAAAGCTTAAAAAGAGACCTTTCGACTATAATAGACGACGGTTTTAGTAAAACACAGACGTTTAAATAATGTTAAATGTCAAAAACAACTACAAAACCGACGTAAATATGCTTATCAATGTCTCTAAATCAAACAAACCCGACGTGTAAAACTTAGAAACCGCCGTGGTTAATAAATACTACGTTCACTAAACAAAAAAACGGACGTCTAAAACATATAACATGGCATATATTTACTTCAACTGACGTAAAAACAATAATAACCACGACCCTTTATATCACCACAGACGTTGAAAATGATTTTGACGGCTTGAACACAAAAAAACGACGTGGTTAATATATTACACGTCATAAAAAAACTAAAACGGACGTCGATTTGATAAATAAAAGCATAAAAAGAGACCTTTCGACTATAATAGACGACGGTTTTAGTAAAAAACAGACGTTTAAATAATTTTAAATGTCAAAAACAACTACAAAACCGACGTAAATAGTTTTATCAACGTCTCTAAATCAAACAAAACCGACGTGTCAAACTTAGAAACCGCCGTGGTTAATAAATACTACGTTCACTAAACAAAAAAAACGGACGTCTAAAACATATAACATGGCATATATTTACTTCAACTGACGTAAAAACAATAATAACCACGACCCTTTATATCACCACAGACGTTGAAAATGATTTTGACGGCTTGAACACAAAAAAAACGACGTGGTTAATATATTACAGGTCATAAAAAAAACTAAAACCGACGTCGATTTGATAAATAAAAGCATAAAAGAGACCTTTCGACTATAATAGACGACGGTTTTAGTAAAAAACAGACGTTTAAATAATTTTAAATGTCAAAAACAACTACACAACCGACGTAAATAGTTTTATCAACGTCTCTAAATCAAACAAAAACCGACGTGTCAAACTTAGAAACCGCCGTGGTTAATAAATACTACGTTCACTAAATAAAAAAACGGACGTCTAAAACATATAACATGGCATATATTTACTTGAACTGACGTAAAAACAACAATATTAACCGTTTTGAAATGAATTATAATTAACCGACGTGTTTTCTTTTTCAAATGGCGGTCTTTATTTCATTTTTGCGTTGTCATTCCACGTCGGTTGTGAAAACCCGACATTGGTTGTTTTTTAAGACGTCTCGTTTTGCGATTTTTGTAACTTGACCATCGTATTTTCAGCTTTAATCGATTATTTTTTAATTTTTGATTTGTTGTGCCCAAAGCTTGCAGAATGAAAATGTGATCGGAATTAAAATGATATACAGAGCTATGAATTAATGTCATACAATTAACTGCATAACTAATGTCATACATTACAACAATCAATCAATCCATATATCTTCACACCCATCTCTAATATTCTCACTCCCAAACTCACCCACTAGGTCATCATATGGCTCACACTCAATTCTAATATCACCTAGCACATCATCATCAATAACATCATTATATTCTCTATTAGGCATTGATAACACTACCGACCAACCACGATGCATTGGGTCGTCAACATAAAATACTTGTTTGACTTGAGAAGCCATAACAAATTGGTCATTCCTATGTCCAATTTTACTCAGATCTACAAGGGTAAATCCAAGTTCGTCGACTACAAGGCCCGAAGTGTTATCTATCCAATCACACCTCAAGACTGGGATTCTAAACTTTTGGTAGTCAAGATCCCAAATTTCTTGAATAACCCCATAAAAACCCATATTGGAGACAATAGGGTTTTTATCCTTGGCACTAGCAACTTGCATAGTATGTGCAAGTAAATAAACTCCACTATTTTGGACAGTTCGCACATCATCTTGTGCCTTGGTGCTAAATTTGACACCATTAATAAGATAGCTCCTATATGATGGCACTACCATGCTTGGACCAGCTGCTAACCACCTCAAATTTTCTGATATGCCATTATAATCTTCCCCATTAAATTCACTTTGAACCTACAAATTAAACATATATATTAATTCAATCTAACATATATATAGAAAGAAAGAAAATTAAAATAAGTTGAATATGTCATTCAATAACATATATACCTTAACACGTAGCCATTGAATGAAAGTGCTATTGTGCTTATCTTGTAGCCACTTTGTTCTCTTTCTAAATTTCGGATAAGTGGTCTTGATGTGGATCATATGTTCCCTACAATTGACACGAAAAAAACACGCATTACGGTCCCTTATATATAAGATAAATATAAGGAGTAATAATATTTGAAATGGCTACATATATATGAAAAATTAAACTCATACGTACTCGATATAAGGTAGGACTTCCTCCGTATTCTCCAAGACATATAGATGTGCCTGGTTCAACAAGTCCATATCAACTAAGCTCACTGTGCAACCTGATAATGGCTTTGAAACTCCCATATTCTGGCTTGAAGGCACTCCAACTGTACTAACATCAGATAAATGCTCGGTACAGAACTCTACAGCTTCTTCAGCTATATACCGCTCAGCAATGCAACCTTCGGGACGAGTACGATTCTGGACATACCCCTTTAGCACTTTCATATATCTTTCAAATGGATACATCCATCTAAAATATACTGGCCCACATAGACGAACTTCTCTGACAAGATGTACTACTAGATGAACCATGATATCAAAGAATGAAGGGGGAAAGTACTTCTCAAGCAAACACAAAGTAACTACTACATCTTCTTCCAACTTATCTAGCTTGGAAACATCTACCGTCTTTGCACATATAGCATTGAAGAAGAAGCACAATCGAGTTATTGCATACCTTGCAGGCTTCTCCAAAACAGAACGAATTGCCACAGGGAGCAATTGTTGCATCAAGGTATGACAATCATGAGATTTAAGGCCAAGAAGTCTTAAATCTTTTAAAGATACAAGATTTTTTATATTTGAAGAATAACCTTCATGAACCTTCATACCATAATCGAATATTCCCACATTTAACACATGGACAACGAATCTCAGTTGTATTTCCAAGATTTTCTAACGCAAAATTCAAAAATCCTTCCACCCCTAACTCATATGCCTTCGATCTTCTATCCGCATGCATCCATGACTTATCCATCTCACACTCTATCAAATTCATATAAATATATATATATTAAAGTGGAAAGACCAGCAATGAAACACTACCTCATTCAAAAAACAGAGAACAAAATGAAAATTAAATATAAAACATGGAAAAGACGACGGTTAATATACATTCCGACGACGGCATCTATAGTCACCGTCGTCATTAAGATACCCAAACCCAGAAATTTGAACGGTGTTCTGGTAGCCTAAAGACGACGTTTAATGGAGAAACAGTCGTCTTTAGGCTACCAGTTGCGGCTTAAAACGCAGACGACGGAAGTAAATGAACAACCGACGTATAATAAACATTTAGACGACGGTTTGATCCTTCAACCGTCGTCGTAGTAAAAAAAAAAAACAGCTTAAATCTCCCATCCCCATTCCTTTTCCAAGAACCCATGACCAAACAAACATAAAAGAACCCAAACAGAGAGCAATTATTACAAGATTGCAAACACCAAAACCCTAATATAGCTACCAACGAAAACATTTATGGATTTAAGAAGATATTAGGGTTGTACTTACATGGATATTGAGAGAGAGCTGCGAGAATATAACAACTGCTTCAGAGAGAGCTTGGAGAATCTACGTACCCAATGCTTTGAGAGAGAGCTTGGAGAATCTACATACCCAATGAGAGATCTTGGAGAATCTACGTACCAAATGCTTTGAGAGAGATCTTGGAGAATCTACGTACCCAATGCTTTGAGAGAGAGCTGAGAGAATATAACAAAAGCTTGAGAGAGAGCTAAGAGAATTAGGATTAAAGGGACTAGAGTTTGTACTTACATGGATATTGAGAGAGAGCTGGGAGAACGAAAACTTTCAGACAAATTTATGTTGAAGAGAGAGAATGAACTATTTGAGGGTTAAAGGGAAATTCTGAAAATTTTAGGTCGCGGTCAAAAATTTTAAAGTACCGCGTTTTTCAACCACGACGGTCAACACTTACACTGACGTCTAATAATTACTTACAACGGCGGTTTTTATAAAATCCCGACGTTGTAAACACTAAGGACGTCACTATTTTATAACCGACGTCATAAACCGAATTCAATTAGTCTTTGTTAATGTAGTTGACCAAAAACAGCGGGAGAAAACCGGCGTCGTTTCAAAAAACCCTAAACCCTAAATTTTAAAATAATTTTAAAAAAATACACAAGTACGAGAAAAATGAACCAAAAATTGCTATGGATTCCTTACAACATTGCCTTCTACAATAGTAGGCTAAAATATGGATTTCATAATTTTGAATTTATGGGCACCAATGGATCACATAAACCTTAGGGTTATGTTATGTAAAGTATAAGGAGTACCATGCTTTGTCTCTAAATTTGTTTGAATTTTGTTATCATTTGAACTTTGAAAACTAAAATTACATTTTTCAGGCCTTAACGGGCAAGATATTGTCTCAATCAGTGCATAGAATTTGCCGGTATATTTTTCGGATTTTGTTTTGAATATATTATTAATATTAGTAATTAAATACAATAAAAAAATATTTCCAAAATTATATTTTTTAAAGCTTTAGGATAGAGACAATATTCCAATGCTTGGTAGTTTTCAGTTTAATTTTTGGATTTAGTTATGAATTTAATATGGATTTAAATAAAATATAAAAGTCGATAAAAATTAAATTAAAAATGACCTAGCCGACGTTGTATCCCTTTACAACGACTTTAAACATAATAAACCGACGTTGAAATTATATTTAAGAATATACAAAGGCGGATATTTAAGAATATCCGCCTTTGTATAGTATTAAGACGTCGATACGGTTATACGAACCGACGTAGTATATGAATACAAATTCATTTATACAGGATGAATTAATTATAAACTGTCGTTGTTATGACTATTACACGTCATTTTAGTGTATATAACTGACGTTGTTTAAATATATAAAGGCGGATATTTAAAAATATCCGCCTTTGTATAGTATTATGACGTCGATAAGGTTATACTAACCGACGTAGTATATGAATACAAATTATAAACCGTCGTTGTTATGTCTATTACACGTCATTTTGGTGTATATAACTGACGTAGTTTAAATATACAAAGGCGGATATTTAAGAATATCCGCCTTTGTATAATATTAAGACGTCGATAAGGTTATACTAACGGACGTAGTATATGAGTACAAATTCATTTATACAGGATGAATTAATTATAAACCGTCGTTGTTATGACTATTACACGTCGTTTTTAAGATTACCGTCGATGTTATATTTCCAGTTACTGCAAGACGACCATTGTTTACACGTATGAGACGTGTAAATTAGAATCAAACGTCGGTTTTTGGGAACTAAACAAGTTTTAAAACAAAATTTAATTTTTTTGATTTTTGTTCGCTTGATTACAACAAAATATTTATGTACATTTTAAATAAACTAAATTAAACCTAAACATTGTTCATAAATATTTATCTACATCAATTATTCTTCGGTATTTGCTTGTTCACGAATTCTGCCCATTCATGCCTAACTTCGTCAATATCCTCTTGTTTATACTGAACTTTATCTTTTTTCTTGTCAAACTGCAAAATAAACCAAAAAACCGACGTGTTATAAAGATACAAATGACGGTTTTAAACAAAAATATGACGTAGTAAAATAAAGAAAGTATATCTAAATTGTTGCGTTTTACCTTCTTCTCAAAATTTAGGTCTGGATCATGAATTATATCTCTCATGAATCGCATCACGTAATAGCCACACTCTACACTTGTTGGTTGTTCAGGAGTGCCGTGTAGATTTTTCCAAATGGCCTGCTGTTTACGTGAATTTTTATTTATAGGAATGTTAAACATTTTAATTGACCTGTTACAAGAAAACAAAGGGTGTTAATGACAAAACAAAAAATTTAAATACAAATAGTAACCGTCGTGGTAAATCAGTCAAAACGACGGAGTTTTTTAAACCAAGACGTTATATTTTGTTTAAAACGGCGGTAACACCTAACCGTCGTTGTGTAACGTTATAACGTCGGTAAGAGTAAAAAACGTCGTATGAAAAAAATTCAGTAGAAAAAATTAAAACATTCTTAAATAAAATGCAAACGACGTGGTAGTTAAATTAAAACGACGTTTTTAAGAAAATACTGACGTGGTAGTTAAATTAAAACGTCGGTAATATCTTACCGTCGTTATATTTTATAATAACGTCGGTATTATTAAAAACCGTCGTTTATTTAAATACTTTATAGGAAAAATTTTAAATCAGAAGAAATCAACTTACGTATTCACTATATTTTTCATGTCCTCGTCATCCATGCGTTTTGGCAGTGAATTCATGTAATAGGCAGTCTCCGTTAATGGTCTCACAATTACCATCACCCAATGACCCCTGCATATAATGATTCATATTAGAAAGAAAAATATTAGAAGCTCAGGAAAAATACTTTAAATGGTACTAACCCTGGATTATAAGGGACCAAGAAAAATTGATTCCCATCTGCTGTATTCAGGCGGTTTGACAGGTTTTTTATTCGGTCTGATATTGATCCAACTCCAGAGCTCACTAGCCCAGGGTCCACGAGGCCAACATGGTTTACAATATTTGCCATTTTTAAATAGTCAAATAGGAACCTAAATATATGAAAGTCAATTAAATGAGATTTTAATTTAAAAGAAAGGAAAATGTAAAACAAAATGGGATTAGGGAGAATTACCTCATGTATACGGATATCACTGTGGTTCCTATCTCAACCATGGAACCAAACTGCAAAACATCTTTAGTGAAGAGGAAGGTATCATGCTCAAAGCCAAACACTTCCTTGGGCATGTGAATTGTTAGAGCCTCGTTACCAGGCAACAACTTGGTC
Source organism: Prunus kanzakura (assembly GCA_020521455.1). Taxonomy (NCBI): domain Eukaryota; kingdom Viridiplantae; phylum Streptophyta; class Magnoliopsida; order Rosales; family Rosaceae; genus Prunus; species Prunus kanzakura. The sequence continues at coordinate 4,862 of BPUM01001129.1, read as the reverse complement.
CGGAAATGTTGGCATAAGGCTAACAGAGGAGGTGGCATGTCTAGCTTTGAGAGATCCTGTTAAAAGAAATTAATAAAGAAATATAAGTTAGTTTGTGTGTGAACTAAAATAAACGACTCTAACTAAACACAAAAAAAAAAACGTGGTATATAATATAAACGACGGTTTCTAGTTAATACTGACGGAGTAAAGGTTATACACGTCGGTAAATAGATAACCGTCATTGTATTGAATTTAAAACGTCGCTATACTATAGAAAGGTCGTCTAATATAAATACAGTTAATGAAATCATGAAATAGACGACGGTTTATAAAAGCGTCGTGGTATTTAACGAAACACGACGTGTATTGTAAGAAACAGACGTATATACCGTCGTTATTTTAAATTTTAACGTCGGCTATTAAAAGGAGCGACGTCTTTTTAAAATTTAAAAAGCAGAAATAGAAAATAGCAGAGATTTTACCGTGTCCTCTTTCTCTTTTGCAGCAGTATCAGCTTCAGGCTTCAAATCTTCTAATTCCAAAGCTAGGGGTCTGATATTAGTGGCCCCAGAGCAGCTTGCCTTATCAGACATTGGATTTTTTGGGCTTTGATCTTGAGGGGGTAAAATAATTGGAGGAATTGGAGTCCTTGGAGAAATTGGGGTTCGGAGCATCTGGCTGGGATCAAAATTAGGAACTAGTTGACGGATATATGCCAACATAGCCTCCCTCTCTGCTCTGACTGCTTCCATTATAGTTTCCCTTGACTTCGCCTCAATCCTCAAGGTCTCTTCTCTGACTGCCTCCCTCACACTTTCCTTCAATTTGTCACCAAATTTCACTCTCTGCTGTTTCGGCAAATTGAAGAACTGAGTTGGGGTAACGCCAGCACCAGCTCCTCTGACTCTCCCACCATGCTCGGGGGTTCCCAAAGCCAGAGTCAAGATATCATTGCTCCCGGAGACAGTCAGAGTGCCTTCGGAGACTTGCTTTTGCAAATCATCCTAAAAGAGAGAAAGAGAGATTGTTAGAACCTGAGCAGGGTGTATGACAGATACATATACCGACGTTGTAAATTATAAACAACGACGGTTTTTCTTAAATGACTGACGTGGTATTAATTTAAAACGTCTGTATATAAATACCGTCGTTGTTTATACTTTACAACGTCGGTATATAAAAATACGTCGTATATTCAAAATAAAACAGATTAAGACATAAATCAAAGACCGTCGTAGTATTCAAAGTAAGACGACGGATTATTAAACAAACAGACGTAGATGTCCAATTCCATACGGCTGCACAAAATTACCGTTGTTGTATAAGCATTCTAACGTCTAGATAAGATAAAACCGTCGTAAGTTTTAATGAAGAAGTGAAAAAACTCGATTGAAATATGCATTCTTTTCCAGAAATTGTGCACCACAAATTTCAGTGAAATAGACAGAGAGAGGGAGAGTGTGTGCGTGAGTAAACTTAAAACAAAAATGCAGTTCATAGAATAATTTAATCCGTCGTATTAATTCTATCTAGACGTCTACTTTATTCAAAAACCGACGTCCTATTCATTTTTAAACGTCCGTAAATTAAGCCCGTCGTGGTGTTCATTTTATAACGTCGCTTATGTAAAGATAAACGACATCTATACCAAAATAAAACACTCTGTTTTTCAAATTTAGAACAGAGTTAGTGAGACTTACGATTAGTTTTGCCTTCTCTGCAGCCTTTGGATCAGGGATGTTTCCTGTTTTATCTTCTCTTGCTTTCTTCCACAGAACAGCTCGATCGATTTCTTGACCTTCGGGCATGGTTTCTACCAATTGGTCCGTCAAACCAACATACCCTTTTCTAGACAACCTATGGTTGTACTCCAATTTCTCCCTCCTCTCCTTCTGCTCAGCATGCTTAGCCTCAAAATCTGGGGTTAACCTTGAAGCTACGAAGGCATCCCATTGCGATTTCTCTATGAACTTATAAAGCGCAGGGGTTTCTCTTAACCTCTCCCTGTCATGTGCGTAAGGAAGGATATACTGCCTAGTTACGTTATACTTGAAATCCTTCCATTTTTTGGCGGCAGACTGCAAGACCAAGTTCTTGTAACTATCCCCAATAACATAGGACATTTGAACAGCTTCCCAAATCTGCTCCTTCACGTCCTTGGGTAATTGTTTTCATTTCTTGTCCACAAGAGGGACTCTGGTGCGTGCCAAAACACCAATGAAACACTGCATCTCAACAGCAGCCTTGCCATGTGGTTTGCCATCTTTATTGAACTCAACCACAGGCTTAACCTTCTCAATTTTCCTCTTCACAACACAGCTCATTGTGCTGATACCGCGGCCAGATTTTGGCTCCTCAACAAATGTGGCTGTGCTCGAGTCTTTCTCTGAGGTTGAGGAAAATCTCATCCTCTTCGAGGGTTTGCTTTGAGTTGATTTTTCAAGTTCCACAGAACCTGTTTTGGGTTCATCCCCTTGGAGTGGTTGGTGTATTGCACAGTTCTAGAGATTGGATTTCACCTAAAACTCCACAAATGACTCCTCCCACCAAATTATGATGATGCCCAAGTTTTGGGCTCGATCGGAAATCCACAGGTGTAAGAAATTGGACAATTCAAGTTCAAAGGCAGTTCGTTTCGAATTGGAGTGGTGGTGTATTGCATAGTTCTAGCGATTGGATTTCACTCAAAATTCACCAAATGACTACTCCCACCATATTATGATGATGCCCAAATTTTGGGCTCGATCGGATTTCACTCAAAACTCACCAAATGATTCCTCCCACCATATTATGTTGCCCAAGTTTTGGGCTCGATCAGAAATCAATAGGTGTAATAAATTGGACAACGCATGTTCAAAGGCAGTTTGATCCTTATAGGAGTGGTTGGTGTATTCCGTAGTTCTAGCGATTGCATTTCACTCAAAACTCACCAAATGACTCCTCCCACCATATTATTTTGACGCCCAAGCTTTGGGCTCGATCGGAAATCCATAGGTGTAAGAAATTGGACAATTCAAGTTCAAAGGCAGTTCTTTCTGAATTGGAGAGGTTGGAGTATTGCATAGTTCTAGGGATTGGATTTAACTCAAAACTCAAGAAATGACTCCTCCCAACATATTATGATGATGCCCATGTTTTGGGCTCGATCGGAAATCAATTGGGATAAGAAATTTGACAATTCAGGTTCAAAGGCAGTTCGTTCCTTATAGGGGTGGTTGGTGTATTCTATAGTTCTAGCGATTGGATTTAACTCAAAACTCAACAAATGACTCCTCCCAACATATTATGATGATGTCCAAGTTTTGGGGTCGATCAGAAATCAATAGGTGTAAGAAATTGATCAATTCAGGTTCAAAGGCAGTTCGTTCCAAATTGGAGTGGTTGGGGTATTGCATAGTTCTAGGGATTGGATTTAACTCAAAACTCACCAAATGACTCCTCCCACTTTATTTTGATGTTGTCCAAGTTTTGGGCTCGATCGGAAATCAATAGGGGTAAGAAGTTGGACAATTCAAGTTCAAAGGCAATTTGTTCTGAATTAGAGTGGTTGGTGTATTGCATAGTTCTAGCATTTGGATTTTACACAAAACTCACCAAGCGACTCCTCCCAACATATTATGATGATGCCCAAGTTTTGGGCCCGATCGGAAATCAATATGTGTAAAAAATTGATCAATTCAGGTACAAATGCAGTTCGTTCCTTATAGGAGTGGTTGGTGTATTTTATAGTTCTAGCGATTGGATTTCACCCAAAACTCACCAAACGACTCCTCCCGCCATGTTATGATGTTGCCCAAGTTTTGGGCATGATTGGAAATCAATAGGGGTAAGAAATTGGACAATTCAAGTTCAGAGGCAGTTCGTTCTGAATTGGAGTGGTTGGTGTATTGCATAGTTGTTGTGATTGGATTTCACTCAAAACTCACCAAATGACTCCTCCCACCATATTATGATGTTGTCCAAGTTTTGGGCTCGATCGGAAATCAATAGGGGTAAGAAATTGGACAATTCAACTTCAAAGGCAGTTCGTTCCGAATTGGAGTGGTTGGGGTATTGAATAGTTCTAGCGATTGGATTTTACACAAAACTCACCAAGCGACTCCTCCCAACATATTATGATGATGCCCAAGTTTTGGGCTCGATCGAAAATCAATAGGTGTAAAAAATTGATCAATTCTAGTTCAAAGGCAGTTCGTTCCTTAAAGGAGTGGTTGGTGTATTTTATAGTTCTAGCGATTGGATTTCACTCAAAACTCACCAAATGACTCCTCCCACCATATTATGATGATGCCGAAGTTTTGGGCTCGATCGGAAATCAATCGGGGTAAGAAATTGGAAAATTCTGGTTCAAAGGCAGTTTGTTCCGAATTGGAGTAGTTGGTGTATTGCACAGTTCTAGCAATTGGATTTCACACAAAACACTACAAATGACTCCTCCCACCATATTATGATGATGCCCAAGTTTTGGGCTCGATCGGAAATCCGTAGGTGTAAGAAATTGGAGAATTTAATTTCAAAGGCAATTCGTTCCGAATTGGAGTGGTTGGTGTATTGCTTAGTTGTAGCGATTGGATTTAACTCAAAACTCAACAAATGACTCCGCCCAACATATTATGATGATGCCCAAGTTTTGGGCTCGATCGGAAATCAATAGGGGTAAGATATTGGACAAGTCAGGTTCAAAGGCGGTTCGTTCCTTGTAGGAGTGGTTGGTGTATTTCATAGTTCTAGCGATTGGATTTAACTCAAAACTCACCAAATGACTCCTCCCACCAAGTTTTGGGCTCGATCGGAAATCAATAGGGGTAAGAAATTGGATAATTCAAGTTCACAGGCTGTTCGTTCCGAATTGGAGTGGTTGGTGTAATGCATAGTTCTAG
>BPUM01001128.1:0-97399 GCA_020521455.1 Prunus kanzakura | reverse complement strand
GGCTGCTGCCCAGGCAAGATCTGCCCGTGGGCTTGCCCAGTTTGATGGGACCCATCATTTGCCCGAGCCATTTTTCTTCCGCTGGAGCATCTTTGGGCTGCCTTGGGGGGCCTTTTGCCCAGTCTTGTGCCAAGGCTGGAGATGCTCTTACATGGCAAAGGGCAACTGTTGAAGTGCTCTTATGTCTAACATGATTATTTATTCTTGGGGTGCTTACAAAGGAAACTACCGCCAGCAACTCAGGTCAAAGGAGATAAGGCCCACATGTTTCCCACCTCCACTAAGAAATCCTTTTCCGGTTTTTCTGCACTAAGGATTTCTGAATTTCCAAATAGTCCAAGACCCGATCTCGGAAGAAGCCCCTTCCATCCCGTCTTATTTCTTGTCAGTAGTGCACGTTCCAGTTCCAGTTCGGCAAGTGAGTAATTCTTTCTCGTTAAGATTCTCCGATCACCTCTCTCTCTCTCTCTCTCTCTCTCTCTCTCTCATGTTTTAAATTTTCATTTCTTATGAGATCAGAGTGGCCTTACCGACGAACTAAGAGTTATCTCATCAACAACATATAAACGATTGAACTTTCCTTATTAACAGAGAAAGCGATAGCCACTGACTCGCTGGTAACCTGTTCGCATTTGTTTTCTTTTTTTCTATTTCTAATTTGTTTCCTGGTTTTAATAAGTTTATACCTCCAATATATAATTTATAAAATAAGACTTTGTAGGTGTGCACAACTTATAAGAGAGAGAAAAGAGAGATTTATACATGGAGAATGATTTCGTTGAAGGAGCTCCTTCATCTACAGTTGATATTCCAGAATTTTTAAAATCCTTCCCGAAGCTGTCTAGCTCTGATTCTTTACCTAATGGTGCTAAAGTTGTAGCCACTGAAAGTCTTGCTAGAAAAACATCTTCTCATTACACATTAGCGGACATGTTAAAAAGATCAGACGTTACTTCGCGATGGGAGGATGGTCGTGTTGTGGACGAGTATTCCAAAATTATTCGGTCAGTTTGCAAACAATTTAATTTTTTTTTCTTAAATTACAAATTTTTTCTTTCTTTCTACTAAGTGATTGGATGTGGGAAATAAACTTTGGAGTGAGACAAAAATCAGAATTTCTATATTGACATACATCAGTTCCTGTGTTTGGATAAAAAAAAACATAGAAATTTAGAAATTCCACGTTGAACAAAAACATGAAATTTGAATTGCAGAAATCTCAACTTTAAATTCTATCTAAATAGTTGTCATTTCTAAAATTCCAAGAGAATAGAAGTTTTAAAATAGTAAATTTCATGTGTAAAACCATTAGCTAAATAAGAAACTTTACAAATTTTAGAACATTAATTTACATCATTTTAAATTCCAGCGTTTATGAATTCCTCTACTAGTGCACTAACTCTACTTTTTCAAAAGGGATATTATTGAGGTACTGTTCCAATTGGAGTTGAAAGATATACGTTCTGGCTACTTGAACGATGGTGACATAGTCATTATTCATGGTAGAGCAAAGATCCCCTATCTTGCAAATCCTTGTATTGAAACTAAATTGCCAAGCTATAGACAAGAATTCAAATCTTTGGTTTCAAGAATGCTCGGGGAGAATGCTGCAATTGTGGAGTTAGTGCACTTCTATGGCACGATCGACCACCTTGGGTAAGAAAACCATCTGATCAACTTTTAACTATTTTTTAAAATAATTATTATTATTTATATAAAAGTATCTTTTCTTGTGGATTAATTTTCCTTGTATACGTGAAGGATAACTTTTAACGACTTATGGTATCATCCTCTGCTCCAATCATCCAATGAGAGATATTTTTTCCCTCTCGACGCCTGGTTGCATCTTCAATATGAGAGAAGAGATACATGGAGAAATATGTATCAAAATGTGGTGAATAATGATATTGACATTAACACAATCATTGGAAAATCTAACTATAAGGCTTTTATGTCAATTCTTTTGAAACCAACCAAAAGGGAAGGTGCATATAAGAATAATGCCTTGGGAGTGTTTGATTACTCAAGATACATACTCCAGAATGTGAATAAAAATGCGGACAAGGACAATGAAAGAATTTCGGTATGCATATCACCTTAAATTACTTTGTAAATATATATAAAAGAATGTTTAATAATTTGTGATATCAAAACTTTTGCAGACGAAGCATGAAGTGGAAGAAGAGCTTACTTCGTTGTTCCCCACACGGCTAATAGATTTATATGAGTTCTTGTACTGCATGGGCATTAGTATGGACTCCTTAGGGCTACGAAGGTACACTACTACACAAAGTACTTTCTATAGCATTAATTAATAGCATTTTGTTTTCTTAAATGCTATGAAAAGGAGCTTTACAATAATTTTAATAAAATTGCTATAGTAGTATACAAAGTAGAACATATATATACATTCCCCTTCTATTGAGGGATTTTTCAAATAATTATTTGAGGACACATTTTAGGATCCCCTACAATTTTTTTTTTCAATGATCCAAACCCTATTTTTCACATCTTATTCGGGACCATCCTTGTAAAAAATCATGCAAATTGAAAATCATTACAACATCTAATTGGGACCAACAAAATAGACGAATACGGTGCCTTCCACAAAAGACTATAATAACAATCATCTAATTGATTGGTCAAATCGTTTCGGATTCAAGTGATTCTTTTGCATATATAATCTTTGAATGAATATCTAAAAACTCTTAAAAGTTATAAAGGCAAAAACTCTTAAAAGTGAAACATTCAAAATCCCGAAATTAACCTTAGTTAAAGAAAATGTTAAATCCAAAAATATTTTATTAAATCAATTATTCTCTCATCTGGATGTCTACACGTTATTATCGTGCGGATAACATTGTAAACAAGGAGGAAAGCAAGGAGGGGTAGTAGAAAATACATGACGTCCGCACTATAATAACATCCATACGTCCGCATAGGAGAAAATATGTTATTAAATAAGACTAAATTAGTACACATACAATATGTTTAAATTTAATTAAATAAAATATAGAAGGAAAAAGAGTATTATAAAAGTTAAGGGGCACACGCGTAAACTGAGTGAAAAAAAGAGATATTTAGTCATATACCCATTCTTAGCACTTAAACTATAAATAAACCCTACACCATTTAATTTCTATGAACAAGCCCAAAAAAAATCCAAAAAATGATAGTTGGCCCTATTGAATTTAATTTTGATTATTAAATTACTTTGATGCCCGATTGAGTGTTTTGGGTTTTTTAATGAGGTTTTGGGGTTGGTTTGTTTAAGAAATCAATAGCAGTTTTGTAATTTAAAAAAAGTTAAAAGCCTTTTTGTTATGTTGTAAATGGGCTTTGGGTGTGTTTCTAAAGTCCATTTCATATAGGGTTTTTTATAATAATTTGAGCTCCTATATTGGGTATAATAGTGAATATCCCAAAAAAAAAAAAAAAATCCAACTGTCACACACGTAGGGCTAGTGATTAGTGTCACTTTGAGACGTCAGCTTCGCATTTATCTGAAGCTCTCTCAACCAAGTTGATTAGTAAATTTTCATCTAAATTCTCGCAGATCATATTGCTTAGACTCTAATTGGATTTAGACCAAGCTCCTACTCCATTATGAATCAGAAATAAAAAATCGTACATCTCAATCCGCAAATCATAACTCATAAAATACTATTTGGATTCTGGAAATCGCAATAGAAATCTTAGTTGTAATCTTCATTGCAGTCTCAATCTTCGACCAAGATTCACAAATCGCAAGCTCTGATCAAAATTCAAGAATTGCACAAGGTCCTTTGTAATATGCATATGAAATGGTATTGTTTTGGCTTTGGTTGTAGAGCTTCTAAGCAAGATTGCAACTCAAATATGAAATTAGGTCCACTATTAGTGATGATGTCGATGCGATGAAAAGATAAATTTGTGATAGATTTTATGTTTTTTATAGGATGTAAAATACCTACGAAGATGTTTATCCCAAAGTGTTATACCGGTGTACGCTTCAATTTTTAGTTTGTATCTAATATCATGTTGTTTTATTATTCCCAGATCAATGTAGACGCAGAACTTTGATCATGAACACAGCTGCCCAACCTTCACGCCCCCAAAAGCCAAAGAACTTGATCATGATCGATGTAGACGTAGAACTTTGATCATGAATATGATCCTAGCTTAATGGAGTTGATTGCATGTTGCAACATTTACATTGCATTTGCATAAGCTAGTTTTTAGTACCAAGCCTCGAGTTTCACATGATAAGCTCTTTGTGAATGTCGGTTCGTAATCATGCTATCCTTTTATACCATGCCACTATTATCTGTGCTTTATAACATTTTGGAGCTTTGATCCCTTGTCTGGTATGATTATGACTAGTCATATCTACTAGTTAGTTGTCATTGGGGTTTTATGTTGCTCAGGTTGTAGGTTATTTGCAGACCTATTTCATTTTGATTTGATATGGCTACTTTTGTCATATTTTGGACCAAATCAATGCTTTTGGTTAGCTGATTAATGTGCCTTGGATTGTTTTCTATTTGATACATTTTGCGTTTTGGTACTTCTTTTTTGAGCTCTGCATTTGTTATGATTTTTCTTATCTTTAGCCTACACTTACATGTCATTTAATCTCCTGCTTTTGATGTGATTTGGAAGTTTTTTAGACTTTGTCTGACAGGACCCATGTTCGCACCACTTTGTAAAACCCAAGGGAGGTGTCGTATAGCAGTGCAGCTCGAAAGTCCGAGTGTCGTATCCACAGAGAGCGGTGTAAAGATAACAGAGCTGAAAAAGAACAATTATGATCGAAAAGTAGATTTATGCAAGATTTGATTTCAAGAAAATTCAATTGATTAAAACACTAAGGCATTGGGTTTCCACTTTTAACATAAGCATGCAACTCTTAATAATTTGATCCACAAAATATTTTCCTTTGTAGTTGTTCAAAATAATTAAAGCCCTTTTTAATTTCCTTTAGAAGTATTCTAAGCATAACTTGTACCATTGGCAACAAACTATCAAAAAAAAAACTTCATCAAAATTCTATTAATCTTTAGTAATTCTCTTCTCTTTTAAAAGCATGAAAGTTTTTACTACACAATGGGAAAAACATGATTGAACCCATGAAATAGAATATCAAACATTCATCAATTAATTAAAAAGAAAACTACAAAATCACATTAAAGCTTAAGTTTGGATCAAACTAATAAAAATTACACACTTATATTAAAAGCTTTCTCCCTAGCCTTAGCTAGGGAGTTAGTTCCCCATAATAAAATTAAACTAAAAACAGAAATTAAAACTTAGAAAGATGGAGGGAAGAGAGAAAGCTCAAGAGTTGTGGAGCTTGGGTGTGTTGAATGATGTGGAGGATCTCTCTATTTAGGAGTTGGGAGAAGTTCCTGCTGCAACCTTGCAATATGCTTTGAATAAACTAATGTCCCATCATGCCACTCCCGTAGCTTTCTCCCTGTTAATTCTTATGGTACATGCTCCACTTTCATTACTTTTCTTATTCAATTTCATTTCTTTTGGTTGAGTGCAGCACCTTAAGAAAGTAAAGCAATAGTTTATTTCAAGTTGACTGACCACAAACAATCCTTTGGCTGCCCATTCTTCATTGTTTCTTCTTTTAGCATGGCACCTCTTGTTTTATCCATCATTGCATTTGCTGCAAGATCTCTCCTCCCATGATGTGTTTTATGTGCATAGTCCAAGTTGATTAAGCCATCCTTTCCAAGTGTGGTAAAATGCAGAAAAAGAGTTGACACAAAAAAAATGATGCCACAGCAGCCCAAAACGAATTCTCTGAACCATGTTTGGAGTGGGAAGGCCTGAGGTGTCAATATTGATCCAATGGGGCTCAAATTTGGATATGTTATAATAGACACCCATTGGATCAACTTTCATGAAGAATGCATTCCCATCTGAGCAGTAAAAACGTGTGTTTTGGGGCTTTCAATCTGACTGCCGAAAATGGACTGGAGTTTGGGCTTCATCTCTTTTCTCTCCTTGGGCTGCTGCACAAGAAATAGCTACCTAATAGAAAATTCAACTGAATTAGCCATTATTTCAATGAAGTGCAAATGGATTTGTAAAATGCAATGTAACATTCTAATTGGTTCAAAATTCATTGAAACAAAGTACTAACAAATATATATTAGGGATAGAAATTGTAATAATTATGTGTTTATCAAATACCCCCAAACCTATAATTTGCTAGTCCTCGAGCAAACTAAAATTAAAAACTATGAATAAATGAAAACTAATTAAGCCACTTCCGCAGGGATCTCGATTGCATTTAGCGTATGCAATAAGCCTTTAAACCCCTAGGTTGCCCTAGTGGACGAGTTATAGTCTCGTGAGGGTTTTCAGGGATGATACCCACAAACATCTGAAATTTTAAGTAACTCTCCTGCCAAATTATCATCAAGAATGTCAAAGCTCAAAAACCAAGATTCTCAATTCATGAACAAATTTAAAAGAGCGAACACAAATCCAAAACTTTAAGTTCTTCCAGTCTAAAGTTAAAGTCATTTATCACCATTAATAAACTTTTCATTTGCTTTCTTTGGTGTAAAGTGAACTAACACAGTTGAGAAGACAAAAATTCATTCATAATCACACCATCCTTGCTATCTTAGATTTTTTTTTTAAATTTTTTTTAATTTTTTTTTTTTTTTTATAAATATATACATGCTATTATGTGGACTGTGCAATGTTTAGCTCTCTTAAGCTTTCTAATTAACCCATGTAGCAAGTGTTAGGCCAATGACTCTCAAACACAAAGGCTTTAAGGCATTAGGTGTTGAAACACCCCGATGAGCTTAATAACTCGAGTTAAAAAGGCTACAAAGCTAAACAAGTCACACATGCATTTTTTTATTTTTAAGAACTTCACGGTTTGACGCGAACGCTCACTACTGATTAGGCAAGAGGCCCGGTTACTAAGTGAAAGTTCTCTTTTTATTCTCTTTTTTTTTTTTTTTTTGTTTTTTTTTTTTCAAGACAACAAATATAAATACAATCAATCTCAAACTCTATCTTCTCAAGCGCATTAGTGTGAGTGTGAATTTTTCAAAGCCTAGCTCATAAATCATTCATTAAGTAGAAATAAATGAAAAAGACTAAAGACTGGATTAGTCATCGTATCGCTCAAGTGTTCTCAATTTTAAATTCATGCATGAATATCAAATCTCAATTTAATGCAAGTCTGTTTTGATGACAAAAAGCGTGGAGGTTTTTTTTTTTTTTTTTTTTTTTTTATAAAAAATTAAAATTTACGAACTAACAAATTGCCAAAAATAATTCCACTTCCCCCCAATTTGAATGAAACATTGTCCTCAATGTGAGCATGCGTAATACATTAATGAGAGACAAATGATTATAATTGAGCAAAAAAGAATAGAAGGGTCAGGAAAGAAATTACCTGAAAATAAATTAAAAAACAGAAAATCTTCAAAATAAATCCTACAGCTTGTTAGTATCGAAAAAAACATAAATAGCACAAATAAATAAAGAATACTAAACTAAAGATAGTTTGAAAATTCAATCCTGATAAACAGGATTCTCCAAGTGACTCGTGTCATCCTGCAAAACAAAATTCTCCAAAAATGGTTTAAGACGTTGACCATTAACTTTAAAAACATTACCATTTTTTGGATCCTCAATCTCCACTGCTCCAAAAGGAAAAACTCTTGTGACCACATATGGACCTGTCCATCTGGAACGAAGTTTACCAGAGAAAATATGCAATCTCGAATTATATAAGAGAACTTTCTGTGATGGTTCAAAGTTTTTCCTCAAAATATTTTTATCATGAAAAACCTTCATTTTCTCTTTGTAAATTCGAGAGTTTTCATAAGCATCATTCCTTAATTCTGCCAACTCATTCAACTGAAGCTTCCTATTCGAACTTGCATCATTTAAACCAAAATTAAACATTTTAAATATGCCTTATGTTCAAGTTCAACTGGTAAATGACAAGCCTTATCGTAGACAAGTCTATACGGTGACATCCCTATGGGGGATTTGTATGCTGTACGGTATGCCCATAAAGCATCAGTTAATCTCAAAGACCAATCTTTACGGTTAGGACTCACAGTTTTTTCCAAAATTTGTTTTATCTCCCGATTAGCAAGTTCAACTTGACCGCTTGTTTGTGGGTGATATGGGGTAGCGACTTTATGAGTGACGCCATATTTTTTCATTAAAGCCTCAAAAGGTTTATTACAAAAGTGTTTTCCCCCATCACTTATAATAGCTCGAGGTGTTCCAAATCTTGCGAAAATGTTTTCTTTTAAAAACCGCAAAACAGTTTTATGATCATTATGTCGACAAGGAACAGCCTCTACCCATTTGGAAACATAATCAATACCGACCAAGATATAAAGATATCCAAAAGAAATAGGGAAAGGACCCATAAAATCAATGCCCCAACAATCAAATATTTCAATTACCAAAATTGGGTTCAAAGGCATCATGTTTCTACGGGTAATTGCCCCCAACTTTTGACAACGGTCACAAGTTCGACAAAAAGAATTAGTGTCTTTAAAAAGCGTAGGCCAATAAAATCCACACTGCAAAATTTTTGCAGCGGTTTTCTTTACAGAAAAATGACCGCCACATGCTTCATTATGACAAAAAGAAATTACTGCATGGATTTCATTATCAGGTACACACCTCCTAATGATCTGATCAGGGCAATATTTAAACAGATATGGGTCATCCCAAAAGAAATTTTGAACCTCTGTAAGAAATTTCCTCTTGTCTTGAGCAGTCCAATCAGATGGAATTTTACCTGTAGCAAGAAAATTAACAATGTTAGCAAACCAAGGTAATTCTGAAATAGCAAATAATTGCTCATCTGGAAAAGAATCATTAATTGGCAATGTTTCAATGGAATCCTTAAAACTCAATCTAGACAAATGATCAGCCACTACATTTTCTACTCCCTTTTTGTCTTTGATTGTGATGTCAAATTCTTGAAGTAGTAGGATCCACCTAATCAGTCGAGCTTTAGCATCTTTCTTTTCAAAAAGGTATTTTAAAGCTGCATGGTCAGTGAAAATAACAATAGGTGATCCAACTATATAAGCACGAAACTTATCCAAAGCAAATACCACAGCAAGGAGTTCTTTTTCAGTTGTAGAATAATTCATCTGAGCACTGTTCAAGGTTCTGCTTGCATAATGGATGACATGTGGCTTCTTATCCTTTCTTTGCCCCAAAACAGCTCCAACCGCAAAATCACTGGCATCACACATAATTTCAAAAGGTAAAGTCCAGTCAGGTGGTTGCATAATTGGAGCAGATGTGAGCATTTTAATTAATTTCTCAAAAGCCTTTTGACATGAATCAGACCACTCAAATATATTGTCTTTTAATAGGAGATTACACAAGGGTCTAGATATTGCACTAAAATTCTGAATAAATCTCCTATAAAAACCAGCATGACCTAAAAATGATCTGACATCTTTAACAGTTTTTGGAACTGGCAATTTTGAAATCAATTCAATTTTAGCTTTATCCACTTCAATTCCTTTAGATGAAACAATATGACCAAGAACAATTCCAGAAGAAACCATAAAATGACATTTCTCCCAATTTAAAACAAAGTTTTTCTCCTGGCATCGAACCAATACTTTTTCCAAATTACTCAAGCAATTATCAAAAGAATCACCGAAAATAGATATATCATCCATGAAAACTTCAAGAAATTTCTCAATCATATCACTGAAAATACTGATCATGCATCTTTGAAAAGTAGCAGGAGCATTACATAATCCAAAAGGCATTCGACGAAAAGCAAAAGTACCAAAAGGACATGTAAAAGTAGTTTTTTCTTGATCTTCAATGGCAATTTCAATTTGATAATAACCTGAGTATCCATCTAGGAAACAATAAAATTCATGACCGGCTACCCTTTCTAAGATTTGATCAATAAAAGGTAAAGGGAAATGGTCTTTTCTAGTTGCAGAATTTAGCTTTCTATAATCAATGCACATGCGCCAACTTGAAACAACTCTAGTAGGTATCAATTCATTCTTATCATTTTTAACCACAGTTATGCCAGATTTCTTAGGTACAACTTGAGTAGGACTTACCCATTTACTATCAGAGATGGAATAAATAATACCTGCATCTATTAATTTCAACACCTCAGTTTTAACAACATCTTTCATGATTGCGTTTAACCTACGTTGTGCTTCCCTAGAAGACTTGGCTTCATCCTCTAAAAATATTTTATGAGTACAAACAAGAGGACTAATTCCCTTAATGTCAGCAAGAGTCCAACCAATGGCAGATCTATGAGAATTCAACACATTAAGTAACTTACCCTCTTGCAAAGAGTCAAGTTCAGAAGATATTACCACTGGAAAAGTGTTGTTGGACCCCAAGAAGGCATGTTTAAGTCCCATGGGTAAGGGTTTCAATTCTAGATTAGGAACTTCCACATTTGATGGCAATGTCTTTTCCTTCCGAGGTGGAAGCTTCTCAAATTTTGGTGTCCATTTATTAACCTGCAAGGATTTAAACAACGAATTAAGATAAGCAATTTCCGGATCCTCAAGTAATTCAAATTCTTTAGAATTCAATAAAAAAGCCTCTAGAGGGTTAGAAATACTAGTCTTCTGAAATTGATCCTGCACAAGAGCTTCAATCAAGTTCACCACTGCACATTCATCATCTTCATGAGGTCGCCTGAAAACATTAAAAATGTTAATTTTCAATGTCATGTTACCAAAACTGAGTTTCATTACCCCACTTCTGCAACTAATGTGTGCATCACATGTAGCAAGAAATGGATGTCCTAAAATGACAGGAATTTCATTTTCAGAATGCAAAACAGGTTGTGTATCCAAAACAACAAAGTCAACAGGGTAGTAAAATTTGTCCACTTGGACCAATACATCCTCAATTACCCCTCTCGGCACTCGTACAGAACGATCAGCAAGTTGCAACTTCATTGTTGTGGGCTTCAATTCACCAAGACCTAACTGCAAATATACTGAATATGGCAATAAATTTACACTAGCCCCCAAATCAAGCAAAGCACAATTGATGTAATTTTTTCCAATTACACATGAAAGAGTGGGACTTCCTGGATCTTTGTATTTAGGAGGGACCTTATGTTGCAACAATGCACTCACATGTTCAGTCAAAAATGCAGTTTTCTTCACCTGATGCTTTCTTTTAAAAGTGCACAGATCTTTTAAAAATTTAGCATAAGAAGGGATTTGTTTAATAGCATCTAACAGAGGAATATTAACTTTGACTTCTTTAAAAACATCCAAAATTTCAGAATTTTGATTCAATTTCTTTGGAGGATTTAAAGCTTGGGGAAAAGGAGCAGGAAAATGATATTCATTTGATTCACTCAATTTGGACTTGTTTAGTTCATCATTATTCTTAGATTTTTCAACTTCCTTTGGTGAAGGTGTGTTATCAATTATTTTACCACTTCTAAGAGCAATGACAGACTTAGCATGTTCAATTGAGGTTTCACACGAATTAACATTCCTTGGATTTGGTTGAGTTTGAGAAGGAAATTTTCCTTTTTCATTTATTGCAAAAGAATTTGTCAATTTAGAAATTTGGCTTTTAATTTCTTTATTTTCTTCAACTATTTGACCAAACAAGGTATCATACCTTTGATTTTGCTTCTGCTGTTCCTGAATAAATGCTTGAAGAGTATCGCTCAAAGAAGGTCTAGCATTAAATGTATTAGTTGCAGGAAACTGATGATTGAAAGAATTTCTATCACTTACCTGAGGTTGTGACTCATTGCTCCAACGAAAGTTTGGGTGGTTTCTTGTTGCTGGATTGTAAGTGTTGGAAAAAGGAGAATACTGTTGTTTGAAGTTTCCAACAGCAGCACAACGCTCCTCATAAGCTCCTTTCATTTCCTGAAAAATTGGGCAATTTTTAACAGTATGACCAATCTCATAACAAGAATCACATACTTGATTAATATCAGCTTGAAAAACAGGTTGAGGCAAATTTGATTTTTCCGTTTTCAAAGCAGCTATCTCTTTAGTCAAAACCTCAAATTTGAATTTCCAATCATCTTCTTCTTTTAATTGATAAATTCCTTTATTAGTAGAAGATGTGGCAATTCTTGACCGATCAGTGGTCTCAACTGGACTGGGGACAGTCCATTGATGAGCTTTTTCAGCAATTTCATCCAAAAATTCTAAGGCATCATCAGGGTCTTTTTGCATAAAATTTCCATTACACATTGACTCAACAAATTGGCGATCACAAGGGAGAAGTCCCTCATAGATATAACTAGCAAGACGCCAGTTTTCAAAGCCATGGTGTGGGCACAAATTCAAAAGCTCTTTAAATTTTTCCCAAGTTTGATACAAAGTTTCATTTTCTTTTTGAGAGAAATTTGAGATTCTTTTCTTAAGAGCAATCGTCTTGTGATTAGGAAAATATTTGTTAAAAAAAGCTTGAGTCATTTCCCCCCAAGAACCTATGGATCTAGCCCTTAATGAATACAACCAACTTTTAGCCTTTTCTTTTAAGGAAAAAGGAAAAAATTTCAACCTTATGAAATTAATCCTATCAAGTTGAACATTGTAAAAAGTGCCAATTGCTTCTTCAAATTCTCTAACATGCACATAAGGATTTTCACTTTCCATGCCATGAAAAATAGGTAGTAATTGAATCATTCCAGGTTTGAAATCATAATTTGGCATGTTAGGTGGAAACATGATGCAAGATGGATTTGGTGCACGAATAGGATGCAAAAATGTCTCTAAAGTTCTAGGTGCAACTACTTCTTCCCTCATTTCATTATTCAAAATCTGAGCATTAACCTCTAGTTCATTATTCGCAATTTCTTGTTCATCATTCACAATTGCTGCCATGCTTTCAGATTTGTTGGATATTTCAGTTGAAGAAGTTGAAGCAGAATGTTCTAAATTAACAGTTTCAGACTTTTTGACAAACCTTCCTAGATGATCTCTAGGTCGCATAAAGAAAATAAATAAATAAACAAAAAAAACAAAGCAAAACAAAAAATTTTAAAAAAATTATTAACAATAAGATGAAAGTTGGAAAGAGTGTACCAGATGTGAAGAATTTCACATAACCAGCAAACCTCTGACCAAGGGGATCTCTGTACTCTTTGACAAGCCGCTCCCTGGCAACGGCGCCAATTTGTTCGCAGCACTTTGTAAAACCCAAGGGAGGTGTCGTATAGCAGTGTAGCTCGGAAGTCCGAGTGTCGTATCCACAGAGAGCGGTGTAAAGATAACAGAGCTGAAAAAGAACAATTATGATCGAAAAGTAGATTTATGCAAGATTTGATTTCAAGAAAATTCAATTGATTAAAACACTAAGGCATTGGGTTTCCACTTTTAACATAAGCATGCAACTCTTAATAATTTGATCCACAAAATATTTTCCTTTGTAGTTGTTCAAAATAATTAAAGCCCTTTTTAATTTCCTTTAGAAGTATTCTAAGCATAACTTGTACCATTGGCAACAAACTATCAAAAAAAAAACTTCATCAAAATTCTATTAATCTTTAGTAATTCTCTTCTCTTTTAAAAGCATGAAAGTTTTTACTACACAATGGGAAAAACATGATTGAACCCATGAAATAGAATATCAAACATTCATCAATTAATTAAAAAGAAAACTACAAAATCACATTAAAGCTTAAGTTTGGATCAAACTAATAAAAATTACACACTTATATTAAAAGCTTTCTCCCTAGCCTTAGCTAGGGAGTTAGTTCCCCATAATAAAATTAAACTAAAAACAGAAATTAAAACTTAGAAAGATGGAGGGAAGAGAGAAAGCTCAAGAGTTGTGGAGCTTGGGTGTGTTGAATGATGTGGAGGATCTCTCTATTTAGGAGTTGGGAGAAGTTCCTGCTGCAACCTTGCAATATGCTTTGAATAAACTAATGTCCCATCATGCCACTCCCGTAGCTTTCTCCCTGTTAATTCTTATGGTACATGCTCCACTTTCATTACTTTTCTTATTCAATTTCATTTCTTTTGGTTGAGTGCAGCACCTTAAGAAAGTAAAGCAATAGTTTATTTCAAGTTGACTGACCACAAACAATCCTTTGGCTGCCCATTCTTCATTGTTTCTTCTTTTAGCATGGCACCTCTTGTTTTATCCATCATTGCATTTGCTGCAAGATCTCTCCTCCCATGATGTGTTTTATGTGCATAGTCCAAGTTGATTAAGCCATCCTTTCCAAGTGTGGTAAAATGCAGAAAAAGAGTTGACACAAAAAAAATGATGCCACAGCAGCCCAAAACGAATTCCCTGAACCATGTTTGGAGTGGGAAGGCCTGAGGTGTCAATATTGATCCAATGGGGCTCAAATTTGGATATGTTATAATAGACACCCATTGGATCAACTTTCATGAAGAATGCATTCCCATCTGAGCAGTAAAAACGTGTGTTTTGGGGCTTTCAATCTGACTGCCGAAAATGGACTGGAGTTTGGGCTTCATCTCTTTTCTCTCCTTGGGCTGCTGCACAAGAAATAGCTACCTAATAGAAAATTCAACTGAATTAGCCATTATTTCAATGAAGTGCAAATGGATTTGTAAAATGGAATGTAACATTCTAATTGGTTCAAAATTCATTGAAACAAAGTACTAACAAATATATATTAGGGATAGAAATTGTAATAATTATGTGTTTATCAAATACCCCCAAACCTATAATTTGCTAGTCCTCGAGCAAACTAAAATTAAAAACTATGAATAAATGAAAACTAATTAAGCCACTTCCGCAGGGATCTCGATTGCATTTAGCGTATGCAATAAGCCTTTAAACCCCTAGGTTGCCCTAGTGGACGAGTTATAGTCTCGTGAGGGTTTTCAGGGATGATACCCACAAACATCTGAAATTTTAAGTAACTCTCCTGCCAAATTATCATCAAGAATGTCAAAGCTCAAAAACCAAGATTCTCAATTCATGAACAAATTTAAAAGAGCGAACACAAATCCAAAACTTTAAGTTCTTCCAGTCTAAAGTTAAAGTCATTTATCACCATTAATAAACTTTGTATGTGTACATATATACCATTCGATACTTGAAAATAATTCAATTCAGTAAGTTCATGTCATAACATACGATAAGGAAAACTATATAATTAATACTTCTCAAATTCTTGGAAAACGATGTAAACTTGTTCTTTTAATCTTTATTGTAAAACCGTATAGTCAAACCCACACAAAAAATATCCCGTTAATACAAAATATAATCATCAAAACCCAAAATCCTTTTTCCCGCAACCATACCTTTGCAAAAACACAATATGCCAAATAATTTTTAAATAACCAATCTCAATTCCGGACTTCCTTTCAAATGTTCATACTTGTGTAGAGTATTCTCAATGCACATGCTCAAGAAACCTCAACCTGGAAATAAATCCACACATATACCCGTATACATATATAGATATACATATACACACGCACACACATTCGCCACACCATCATTAAGTACCAGGGAAACAATCCAACCGGGGGATTGTTTGACTAGACCACGGGATAGCATCAACCCCGTGATGTGACTAGGATTGAGCAGTCTAACCGGGGGACTATTGCTCTGCAGCACACACGCCGGCAACACATCGCACGTGTGGCTGAAACAAGTCAACAAGTCTTACGCACGCAGACTGTATCTCCAAGGGCCTACGACACACCCCTCCAAGGGTGCCTGATATCCTCCTACACACTGGCAATACATTGCACGTGTGGGTAACATTAGTATCCAAGTATCAGTATCCAAGAGAAGGTATATGTAATGGTGCAATCACTACTACAAAAAGTGAAAAAGACGACCAGAAAAAGACGACGGTGGAATAAATAACCATCGTTGTGTTTAGAAAGACGACGTTAACAGAAAACCGTCGTGGATAAGTAACTTAAACACCTAAAAAATGGAGGTCATGTTGAATATTTTTTTAAAACGACGCACCCCAATAAAAAAACGTTGTCTTATTAAAATGGTTTTCTTCAGAGTTAAATTCTGTTCGAAAAACAACTACAGTAGGTATGAAGCCACCGACGTAGAAAGTAACAACGACGGTTCAACAAAAAAGCTGCCGTGTTAACTCCTACATAAACACGACCAAATGTTCTTAGTCGGTGTCGTATAATATTATGGAATCCACGTCGGTACATTAAAAAACAACGACGTGTTAAATCAATGTACCATGACGTGGATGATATATTTATCGACTTATTATTTGGGAGTGTACTACGATGGTACCTACAACACTACTGTCGTATAGCGTAGTAGAGAACAACGACATCAGAAGAGTAGATAACGACGTCTAAATTAGAATATCCACGTCATATTTATAAAATATCAAGACGTAATAACAACGGCGGTTTGTTCAATTAGCGACGTATAATATTCATTTACCATGTCCTGATGTTAAAATTACTGTTGTATGTATTCAATTTATACGTCTGCCTTCTCTTTAAACCGCCGTCTTAATTTTTATTGTTTTTTTTTTTTTTTAATATTTTGGTAGCCTATGACGGTATTTCAACAAAATGACAAGAACTGAGAAAAATCACGACGGTTTATATAGAAAACCGTCGTCACATGAAAATTAAAATGAGATCCCAAGAGGAATGAAATCTTACCATTGAGATATTTGGATCCTGATCATAATCGAACCACCAAAGTGAGAAAGACAATATTTTAAATACAAAAAATCCAAAACGAAACCAGAACAGAACTGACGACGGCAAACTTTGAGAAAGACAATGTTTTGAAAGTTAATGATGTGTACGTTTTGGTGTCTTTGAGATACACCAAAACGCATACATCATTAACATCCAAATTATTGCTCCGAGAGAGGTCAGAGAGAGTGATGATGTATGTGTGTTTGTGAGAGAGAAAGACGAGCCTCCAAAAGAAGTTGGAACCCTAAATGAAAACTGAAACTGAAAGAAAGCATCCAATTTATACAACAAATCTTCAAAAACCAGGGCGGTCCTTATATAAATACAGTCGTCTAATTGTATAAAACCACGGCGGTTATTTATTCAATAACCACGTCGGTTTTTTGGTTATAGGGACGTTAAAATAAGATTCCCACGTCGTAATTTGCCGACGTCTATTTCTTATACAACGGATAATATTTAGTCATAACCACGTCGGTTTGTTAAATTAGAGACATATAATATTTATTTACCATGTCCTGAAGTTCAAATTACCGTCGTATTTATTCGATTTATACATCTGCCTTCTCTGTAAACCGTCGTCTTAATTTTTATTGCTTTTTAAGATTAATTTTTTTTTACGCTCCAACACTTTGCTAATATCTTTCTTAATATCTTCTGAAGTACTGTAAGACATTTCAAACCTTCATTAAAGAGAAAAGAAAAATCAATTAGATCAAAATTAAACAACTAAACAAGGAAATAAGGAAATACAAATAAAGGAAACTGAGATTACAGGACTGAGAACACTACCGCTTATCTCTTCTTTTTATTGCTTCCAAGAACAATCACGACGGTTTATATAGAAAACCGTCGTCACATGAAAATTAAAATGAGATCCAAAGACATCAGAATGAGTCGTTGAAATGGTTTATAGTAGACACTTTAGCTTCTATCCATTTGAAATGGTTTATAGTATAAGAAGCTAAAGTGACTCTTCAGATTTCAAATGGATAAGAAGCTAAAGTGTCCACATTTGTCTTTCAGAGCCAAGGGCAAGAAGTGAGACAGAGCCAAGGGCAAAAAGAAGTTGGAACCCTAATTGAAAACTGAAAGTTAAAAAACGCGTGAAAAAAATCATATTTATACAAATTATCTTCAATATCCACGTTGGTTCTATTACACGTAGCGACGTCAAATTTAAAAAATAGACGTCGGTTGGTAATAATTAACCATGAGAAGGACGTCGTGTATTGCCAAAGTAAACTTTTGTCGTGTATTGCCCAGAGAACGACGTCGTTTTCGGAAAACCAAAGAAGTCATTGACTTTTAATTAACCACGACGGTCTACTAAAGGAAAGTTTCGTTGAATTTAAGCAACCACGTCGGTTTCCTTAAAGGAATAGTCGTTGACTTTCGAAATACAATGACGGTTTAGCTAAACAAGAGCCGTCATAACATATAATATCAGGGCATCAAAAGTAAACTTTTGTCGTGTAAAACTTAAATAACCACATCGGTTTCGGAATTCCAATAGTCGTTTGGCTTTATTAATAACCATGTCGGTTCCTACTTATTGTACGTCGTTATAACTACATACTAGGGCGGTTTTTAATAAAACTGTCGTCATATTGAACTTTGGAAAATATATAAACATTTTCGTCACCTGACCTAAAGTTCTACGTTCTCTCTCACCGATAAAATATCTCAGTTTCCCTCTCAGTTCCCAAAAGAAGCTTCGTAATCATCATCGTCTAAATCTCATCATCGTCATCGTCTTCGTCCCCAAATCACCAAAGTTGACATCGGAAGGAAACTTTCTTTGCACGCCAAAGGTTTTTTCTCAATCTCTTTTCTTTTTTGTTTTCACTTTCATTTGAAGAGGGTTTTGAAAGAACGAGTCTGGTAACAAGACTCCATCAAAATGACAAAATCTTTCACTAGTTTGATTAAATTCATTGGTCCATTAATCTCACGACACCTGAAGACGACAGTTCTCTCTTGGTTGCGACATTAGAATCGACACACCACGACAATAGTTAAATCCGACCTAATGCAAAATGCACGACGGTGGTTAATAACCATCATGGTGTGGCAATTAATATGTCGGAAACAAGATAAACCCGTCGTCTCATGGGAGAAAGAACCTGCATTTTTCCTGTATCACATCTTAGTAAGACTACGGTTGTTTTTTGTGTTTGACTTTTGTATTTGTAAACCACGTTTGTTTTTATACTTAAGACCCGACGTGGTGTATCAATTAATACGTCATGAACAAGATAAAACCGTTGTCCTATTGTCATACATGGTATGAGAGAGCTGTTTAATAAGACGTTGTTGTTTTCTTGGTACCGACGTGGTATTTTTTGTACTACGATGGTGTTGTTTTACAACAGTCGTCCTAAATTTAATATCACGGCCGTCTTTTTTCCGACGTCTTGTATTTATTATTACGTCGATCTGTTTAATTAACCGTCGTCATTTTTCTTGCAAATTAATTAAAAATGGTTTTGAAATCTCAAAGCAAGGAAGCTCAAGTGTTAAAGGCTCAAAGGGATGAAGCCAAATCAGTTTCAAAGGCTCAAATTGATGAAGGCAAATCAGTTCAAAGGAAACCCTCGAAGAGGATGAGATTTTCTTCAACCTCCGAGAAAGACTCGAGCACAGCCACATTTGTTGAGGAACCAAAATCGACTCGCGGTATCAACACAATGAGTTGTGTTGTGAAGAGGAAAATTCAGAAGATTAAGCCTGTGGTTGAGTTTAATAAAAGGGGCAGACCACATGGCAAGGCTGCTGTTGAGATACAGTCTTACATTGTTGTTTTGGCACTTACCAGAGTCCCTCTTGTGGACAAGAAATGCACTCAATTGCCCAAGGACCTGAAGGAGCAGATTTGGGAAGTTGTTCAAATGGCTTATGTTATTGGGGAAGGGTGCAAGAAGATGGTGCTGTCGTCTGCCGCCAAAAAATGAAAGGATTTCAAGTATACCTTAACTAGGCAGTTTATCCTTCCATTCACAAATGACAAGGAGACGTTATAAGAACCCCCTCAGCTTTATAAGTTCATAGAGAAATGGCAATGGGATGCCTTTGTAGCTTTAAGGTTATCCCCAGATTTTGAGGCTATGCATTCTGAGCAGAAACAGAGAAGGGAAAAATTAGAGTACAACCATAGGTTGTCTAGAAAAGAGTATGTTGGTTTGGAAGACCAATTGGAAGAAACCATGCCCGGTGAAGAAATCGATCGATCTCTGCTATGGAAGAAGGTAAGAGAAGATAAAACGGGAAACATCCCTGATCCAAAGGTTGCAGAGAAGGCAAAATTAATCTTAAGTCTCACTAACTCTGTTCTAAATTAAAAAAACAGAGTGTTTTATTTTGTTATAGACGTCGCATGTTTAAATAACCGTCATTATAACTTAAACACCAGGACGGTTTTCATTTCCCGCCGTTTCAAAGATAATAGCATGGCGATTTTTGCATGAGTTAGACGTCTAGATTGTATTAATACGACCGCTTAAATTCCTGTGACTGCCGTCTTTTTTTTAAGTTTACTCACGCACACACTCTCCCTCTCTCTGTCTATTTCACTGAAATTTATGGTGCACAATTTCTGGAAAAGAATGCATATTTCTATTAAGTTTTTTCACTTCTTCATTAAAATTTACGACGGTTTTATCTCATCTAGACGTTAGAATGCGTATACAACGACGGTAATTTTATGCCGCCGTTTGAAATTATGTACTACGTCAGTTTTTTCAACAGTCCGTCGTCTTAATTGAAATACTACGACGGTACAGGTTTTTGATTTATGTTCTATTTATCTGTTCATAGCTTTTGAATATACGACAGTTTTGCCTACTGATGTTGGAATTGTTACACAACGACGGTATTTTAATACCGACGTGTGAAATCAATACTACGTCAGGTTTGTAAAAAAACGGTCATTGTAACTTATATATTACGTCGGTTTATTTATTTGTTTTACACTCTATTCAATGTCTAACATTCTCTCTCTCTCTCTCTCTCTCTCTCTCTCTCTTAGGATGATTTGCAAAAACAAATCTTCGAGGGCACTCTGATGGTCTCCGGGAGCAATGATATTTTGAATCTGGCTTTGGGAACCCCCGAGCATGGTGGGAGAGTCAGAGGAGTTGGAGCTGGCATTTCTCTAACTCAATTCTTCAATTTGCCGAGACAGCAGAGAGTAAAATTTACTGACAAATTGAAGGAAAGTCTTATGGAGGCAGTCAGAGAAGAGACATTGAGGATGGAGGCTAGGTCAAGGGAAAATGTTTTGGAAGCAGTTAGAGCAGAGAGGGAAATTATGTTGGCAAAATTCCGTCAACTAATTCCTAATTTTGATCCCAACATGCTCAAAACCCCAATTACCCCAATTCCTTTACCGCCTCAAGAACAAAGCCCTGCTAATTCAATGTCTGACAAGGGAAGTTGTTCTAGAGCCACTAATGTCAGACCCCTAGTTTTGGGGGAAGAAGATCCAAAGCTTGATGCTGATACTGCTGAAAAACAGCAAATTGAAACGGTAAAATCTCTGATATTTTCTTTTTCTGCTTTTTAAATTTAAATATACGTCGTTCTTTTAAATAGCCGACGTTAAAATTTGAAACCAACGACGATATATATTTACCGACATTTTGAAAATGATAATACGTCTGTTTCTTCCAAGAAACCGTCATTGTGAGTGAAATACCACGACGCTTTTACTTGTTTTGCATTTTATTTATGCCTTGAAAATAACGACGATCTTTTTTTTTTCGTCGTCTCATTCTTTTATAAACCGTAGTCTATTTCATTAAAGCATTCACTGCATTTTAATTAGACGACCTTTCTATATTGTAGCGACGTTAGAACGTTTACACAACGACGGTTACGTATTTACCGTCGTCTATAACCTTTCCTCCGTCAGTATGTTCTAGAAACCGTCGTTTATATTATATACCACGTCAGTTTTTTTTGGATTAGTTAGAGTTATTTATTTTACTTGGTGTACAAACTAACTTATATTTCTTTATTTATTTCTTGTAACAGGGTCTCTCAAAGCTAGACATGCCACCTCCTCTGTTAGCCCTATGCCAATTTGTCCAGACCAAGTTGCAGCCTGCTAACGAGACTGTGAGAGTTCACATTCCAGGGGAAGTGTTTGGCACTGATCATGATACCTTCATCTTGTGTGAAGACACTACTACAAAAAGTGAAAAAGACGACCAGAAAAAGACGACGGCAGAACATAAAACCGTCGTTGTATTTAAATCGACGACGGTATAAAAAAAAATTGTCTTGGATAAGTGCCTTACTGTTGAATATTTTTAAAAGACGACGCATACAAATAAAAAAGCGTCGTTTTTTAAAAAGGATTTCTTCAGAGTTAAAATCTGACCAAAAAACAACGACAGCATGTATGAATCCACCGACGTAGAAAATAAAGACGACAGTTCACGAAAAAACCTGCCGTGTTAACTCCTAACTAAACACGACCAACTGTTCTTAATCCGCGTCGTATAATATAATGGAATCCACGTCTGTATACTACGACGGTGCCTTCTCTGTAAACCGCCGTCTTAATTTTTATTTCTTTTTAAGATTTAATTATTTTTTAATTTTGGTAGCCTACAAAAATTAAAATGAGATCCCAAGAGGTATGATAACTTACCTTTGAGATCTTTGGATCCTGATCATAATCGAACCACCAAAGTGAGAAAGACAATATTTAAATACACAAAATCCAAAAAGAAACCTGAACTGAACTGACTACTGCAAACTTTGAGAAAGACAATGTTTTGAAAGTTAATGATGTGTGTGTTTTGGTGTCTTTGAGATACACCAAAACGCATACATCATTAACATCCAAATTATTGTCTTTGAGATGTGAGAGAGAGTGATGATGTATGTGTGTATGTGAGAGAGGAAGACGAGCCTCCAGAGAGACCAGAAGAACTTGGAACCCTAAATGAAAACTGAAACTGAAAGAAAGAGTCAAATTTATACAATAAATCTTTTAAACTTACGGCAGTGCTTATATACATACCGCCGCGTAATTTAAAAACCCACGTCGGTTATTCTTTAATGGAATCCACGTCGTATAATTTTATGGAATCCACGTCGTATAATGTAATGTAATAAACGTCGGTATATTACAAAAAAACGACGTGTTAAATAATATACCATGACGCGAGAGATTAATTTATCGACTTATTATTTTGGAGTATACTACGACGGTACCTACAACACTACTGTCGTGTTTATTTACCACGTCCTAAGTTCAAATTACCGTCGTATTTTTTCAATTTATACGTCTGTCTTCTCTGTAAACCGCCGTTTTATTTTTATAGCTTTTTAAAATTAATTAATTTTTCTTTTATTTTGGTAATATCTTTCTTAACACAAAACAAAATTTAATTCTCAATCCTCAACAACATTTTCATCTTAAATATTGATCAATATTTACACAATATATGTACACAAATTTGGCAAATACATCGTGGTTTCTTTTCTGCCTTCACCCTCAGCTTGTTCAACTGTTTCTTCCTCTCATATGCAAGCTGGGCCCCCTCCTTCCTCTTTTTCTCAAGCGCCTGCACAGCCACAGATGAATATTTAATAATTTCAGAAAATCAAAATCAACAAAGTATGAAAAGCTCACTCCTCGATTCCTGGTTACATTGTAGTCCCCTTTTCCACAGTGATCAACTTCAAAACTCCTGTGTAGCAAGGGTGGAACCAGCCTTAGAACCTGTTGTGGGTTGTGCATTTGGGGTGGGTAGAGTGGGGGCTGGGAAGAAGCTGGGAAGAAGCTGGGAGTGGGCTTGAGGTTCAGAATGAATAGACTTTTCTTTGATTTGGGAGGAACCCACTACAGCCACCACCTGAGTCCGTCTCTGCGAGTGTTTAGGGCAAGTGCGGCTGCAAACCCATGCAGGTTCTAAGGCTGGTTCCACCCTTGCTATATAGGAGGATGTAGCAAACCCATGCTTGGTCTTGTGAGGAATCATTCTGCAAACCCATTTGCTTTCAGAAAGACAATTTCTTGTGAGAAATCATTCTGCAACCCTAATTGAAAACTGAGAGTTAAAAAACGCGTGAAAAAATCATATTTAAACAAATTACCGTAAATATCCACGTCGGTTCTAATATACATAGCGACGTCATATTGGAATAATCAACGTCAGTTTAGATAAACAAGCGCCGTCATAACTGCATCGGAAATCCAAAAGTCATTTGGCGCGTATTAAAAAGAGAACGACGTCGTTTTCAGAACCCAAAGTAACCACGTCTGTTTATTAAAATACAAGGTCGTTGAATTTCTAACTACAACGTCAGTTTAGATAAACAAAGCGCCGTCATAACTGCATCGGAAATCCAAAAGTCATTTGGCGCGTATTAAAAAGAGAACGACGTCGTTTTCAGAACCCCAAAGTAACCACGTTGGTTTATTAAAAATACACAGTCGTTGATTTCTAAGTACAACGTCAGTTTAGATAAAAAAAGCGCCGTCATAACCACATCGGAATTCCAAAAGTCGCTCGGCAGTTGTGATAACACCGTCGTTATAACTAACTAATACAGCGGTTTTGTAATAACAACGTCGTTGTATTGAACTCTGGGAAAATATATAAACTTTTCGTCACCTGACCTAATATTCTACGGTTTTCTCTCACCGATAAAGTATCGTAGTTTCCCTCTCATTTCCCAAAAGCAGCATCATCGTCTGAATCTTCGTCTTCATCTCCAAATCACCATTTTCATCTTCGTCTTGCACGCCAAAGGTTTTTTTCTCACTCTCTTCCCTTTTTTTACATTTCATTTGAATGCCGTAGTTGTCTGGAAACAAGATTCTGTCAAATTGAAGAAATCTTTCACTGGTTTTGATTAAATACATAAGTAGATACTCTCATGACGCCAAAAGACGACAGTTCTGTCTTGTTTTCGACGATAGAATGTACACACCACGACGGCCGTTAAATTCTAGCAAATTGCACGACGGTGGTTAAAAACCGTCATGGTGTGACAATTAATACGTCGGAAACAAGATAAAACCATCGTCTTTTGGGAGAAGAACAATCGTTTTGTAAATTTTAAACCACGTCGGTTCTTATCATTAACCGACGTAGTGTATACACATTTACGTCATGAAATATATAAAACCGTCGTCTTATTTCCATTCATGGTCTAAGAGACTGTTTAATAGGACGTCGCTTTTTTAGTGTTACCGTCGTTGTTTGGTATTATTACGTCATTTCTTTTTGATAACCGACGTTGTTTACCTTGCAGATTAATTAAAATGGTTTCGAAATCTCAAAACAAGGAAGCTGAAGCGTCAAAGGCCAAATCAGGTTCAAAGGCACAAGGGGATGAAGCCAAATCAGTTTCAAAGGCTCAAGTGGAAGGAGAAAAATCAACTCAAAGCAAACCCTCGAAGAGGATGAGATTTTCCTCAGCCTCCGAGTAAGACTCGAGCACAGCCACATTTGTTGAGGAGCCAAAATCTGGCCGCGGTATCAGCACAATGAGCTGTGTTGTGAAGAGGAAAATTGAGAAGGTTAAGCCTGTGGTTGAGTTCAATAAAAAGGGCAAACCACATGGCAAGGCTGCTGTTGAGATGCAGTCTTACATTGGTGTTTTGGCACGCACCAGAGTTCCTCTTGTGGACAAGAAATGGACCCAAATACCCAAGGACGTAAGGGAGCATATTTGGGAAGCTGTTCAAATGTCCTATGTTATTGGGGATAGGTACAAAGCCATGGTCTTGTCGTCTGCCGCCAAAAAATGGAAGGATTTCAAGTATAACGTAACTAGGTAGTATATCCTTCCATTCGCACATGACAAGGAGAAGTTAAAAGAAACCCCTGCGCTTTATAAGTTCATAGAGAAATCGCAATGGGATGCCTTCGTAGCTTCAAGGTTAACCCCAGATTTTGAGGCTAAGCATGCTGAGCAGAAAGAGAGGAGGGAGAAATTGGAGTACAACCATAGGTTGTCCAGAAAAGGGTATGTTGGTTTGGAGGACCAATTGGTAGAAACCATGCCCGATATTGAAGAAATCGATCGAGCTGTTCTATGGAAGAAGGCAAGAGAAGATAAAACAGGAAACATCCCTGATCCAAAGGTTGCAGAGAAGGCAAAACTAATCGTAAGTCTCACTAACTTTGTTCTAAATTTGAAAAACAGAGTGTTTTATTTTGTTATAGACGTCGTTTATCTTTAAATAAGCGACGTTATAAAATGAACACCACGACGGGCTTAATTTACCGACGTTTAAAAATTAATAGGACGTCGGTTTTTGAATAAAGTAGACGTCTAGATAGAATTAATACGACGGATTAAATTCCTCTATGAACTGCATTTTTGTTTTAAGTTTACTCACGCACACACTCTCCCTCTCTCTGTCTATTTCACTGAAATTTGTGGTGCACAATTTCTGGAAAAGAATGCATATTTCAATCGAGTTTTTTCACTTCTTCATTAACATTTACGACGATTTTATCTTATTTAGACGTTAGAATGCTTATAAAACAACGGTAATTTTGTGCAGCCGTATGAAATTGGACATCTACGTCTGTTTGTTCAATGGTCCGTCGTCTTACTTTGAATACTACGACGGTCTTTGATTTATGTTTTAATCTGTTTTATTTTGAATATACGACGTATTTTTATATACCGACGTTGTAAATTATAAACAACGACGATAGTTAAATACAGACGTTTTAAATTAATACTACGTCAGGAATTTAAGAAAACCATCGTTGTTTATAATTTACAACGTCGGTATATTTATCTGTTTTACACCCTGCTCAGTTTCTAACAATCTCTCTTTCTCTCTTTTAGGATGATTTGCAAAAGCAAGTCTCCGAAGGCACTCTGACTGTCTCCGGGACCAATGATGTCTTGACTCTTGCTTTGGGAAACCCCGAGCATGGTGGGAGAGTCAGAGGAGCTGGTGCTGGCGTTACCCCAACTCAGTTCTTCAATTTGCCGAAACAGCAGAGAGTGAAATTTGGTGACAAATTGAAGGAAAGTGTGTGGGAGGCAGTCAGAGAAGAGACCTTGAGGATTGAGGCGAAGTCAAGGGAAACTATAATGGAAGCAGTCAGAGCAGAGAGGGAGGCTATGTTGGCATATTTCCGTCAACTAGTTCCTAATTTTGATCCCAGCCTGATGCTCAAAACCCCAATTTCTCCAATTACTCCAATTACTTTACCCCCTCAAGATCAAAGCCCAAAAAATCCAATGTCTGATAAGGCAAGCTGCTCTGGGGCCACTAGTATCAGACCCCTAGCTTTGGGATTAGAAGATCCAAAGCCTGAAGCTGATACTGCTGGAAAACAGCAAGAGGACACGGTAAAATTTCTGCTATTTTCTATTTCTACCTTTTAAATTTAAATAGACGTCGCTCCTTTTAAAATTTAAAATAACGACGGTATATACGTCTGTTTCTTACAGGACGCGTCGTGTTTAGTTAAATACCACGACGCTTTTTCTTGTTTTGCAAATTATTAGACATTAAAAATAACGACTGTGTTTTCTGCCGTCGTCTAACTCTTTTATAAACCTTCGTCTATTTCATGATTTCATTAACTGTATTTATATTAGATGACCTTTCTATAGTATAGCGACGTTATAATTTCAACACAACGACGGTTATGTATTTACCGACGTGTATAACCTTTTCTCCGTCAGTATTTACTAGAAACCGTCGTTTATATTATCTACCACGTCTGTTTTTTGGGTTTAGTTAGAGTCGTTTATTTTAGTTCACACACAAACTAACTTATATTTCTTTATTTATTTCTTGTAACAGGATCTCTCAAAGCTAGACATGCCACCTCCTCTCTTAGCCTTATGCCAACACGTCCAGACCAAGTTGTTGCCTACTAAGGAGGCTGTGACAGTTCACATGTCCAAGGAAGTGTTTGGCTTTGAGCTGTTTGTGCCTAATAAATCACGGCCATGAATTGGCCGGAGGAACAACTCTTCTCGGCCTCAAACTTAAACGCAGCATTTTGTCATGGTGTTGGCTTTCCAGAGAAACAAGAAAAATCACCAAGGCATGGTTATCTCGGCCAAAGTTATAGGCCGAGGCCGAGATAGAACAAGGTCACGGCCAAAGGCACTAAAGTCAGATCATCACGTGACAGCAGGGTCCCACGCTTCATTTAATGAAGCAAGGTCTCTGTTTATTGCAGCAAACCCACTGGCCAAGAAGGAGCATTTAATGCGCGAGGAAGGGTTGGAAGTGATTGGAGTCAGGATTTGGTGACAGAGATCAGAGTGATTAGACGCCAACATTCTCACAAAGCTCTTTGCAGCTTGAGAGATTAGGTAATTGGCTATCAGAGCAATAAATGCGTCTCCACGGCCAGAAGCGCAGAACCCACGATCAGGGCGGTGGCCGAGATTCACCGGGATTCATGGAGTCACACCACCATACTTCACGATCCCAAATGTCGATTGGACTACCCACTTGGTATAATCAGGCTCCACCATGCAGATTTTCAGCCTCGATTATCCCTCCAGGAGCTTTGCCTATAAATACAAGACTCAGGACCACTTTCAAAGGGTTCAAACACCAAACAAAAGCCTCCCACGGAGCAACTTATATTTTCCTGTAATGCACTTTCAATATCTTTACTTGCTTTTCTAGGAGTAGTGTTAGTTTGTAAGGAAAATCCATTCATCAATATATCAAACGACCCTTGATTTTCAAGGCGCCGGAGCACCACCCTTGTTGTTCGCTCACTCACCCCATATATCATACGACCGCCGCTCATCGAGTGGCGCGCCGGAGCACCGCCCCAAAACCCACCAAACACCACCACTCAACGGCCTTGTAGTTCAGGCCGTGGACCCTACAGCCGAGACTAGTTCCTCTCTTGGCTACAATCGTTTGATTAGAAGACGAGTTCAGACAGGCGCACCATCCAAACACTATCAAACACCTCAAACATCTCGACGCACGGTAGACCGTGCTGGCACGCCCGCGCACAAACGCACCCCGTCCAAAAGCAGGAAACCGCGTGTTCAACGCAGATCCCCTCGGCCCGGAACCCCAGGCCGTGAGATTTGCGCGGCAGACATGAGCATGATACCTTCCTCTTACCTGAAGATATTTTGCAGTTTGGTTCCATGGTTGAGATTGGAACCACAGTGATATCAGTATACATGAGGTAATTCTCCCTAATCCCATTTTGTTTTACATTTTCCTTTCTTTTAAATTAAAATCTCATTTAATTGACTTTCATATATTTAGGTTCCTATTTGACTATTTAAAAATGGCAAATATGGTAAACCTTGTTGGCCTCGTGGACCCTGGGCTAGTGAGCTCTGGAGCTGGATCAATATCAGACCGAATAAAAAACCTGACAAACCGCCTGAAAACAGCAGATGGGAATCAATTTTTCTTGGTCCCTTATAATCCAGTGTTAGTACCATTTAAAGTATTTTCCTGAGCTTCTAATATTTTTCTTTGTAGTACTATTTAACCTATATGAATCATTATGTGCAGGGGTCATTGGGTGATGGTAATTGTGAGACCAGCAACGGAGACTGCCTATTACATGAATTCACTGCCAAAACGCATGGTTGACGACGACATGAAAAATATAGTGAATACATAAGTTGATTTCTTATGATTTAAGATTTTTCCTATAAAGTATTTAAATAAACGACGATTTTAATAATACCGACGTTATAATTAAAATATAACGACGGTAAGTTATTACAGACGTGTTAATTTAACTACCATGTCAGTATTTTCTTAAAAACGTCGTTTTAATTTAACTACCACGTTGTTTGGGTTTTATTTAAGAACGTTTTAATTTTACTGCTCAATTTTTTGTTATACGACGTTTTACTCTTACCGACGTTATAATGTTACACAACGACGGTAAGTTTTTACCGCTGTTTTAAACAAAATATCACGTCTTTTTTTTAAAAACTCCGTCGTTTTGACTAATTTACCACGACTGTTACTATTTGTATTTAAATATTTTGTTTTGTCATTAACACCCTTTGTTTTCTTGTAACAGGTCAATTAAAATGTTTAACATTCATATAAATAAAAATTCACGTAAACAGCAGGCCATTTGGAAAAATCTACACGGCACTCCTGAACAACCAACAAGTGTAGAGTGTGGCTATTACGTGATGCGATTCATGAGAGATATAATTCATGATCCAGACCTAAATTTCGAGAAGAAGGTAAAACGCAACATTTTAGATATACTTTTGTTTAAAACCGTCGTTTGTATCTTTATAACACGTCGGTTTTTTGGTTTATTTTGCAGTTTGAGAAGAAAAAAGATAAAGTTCAGTATAAACAAGAGGATATTGACGAAGTTAGGCATGAATGGGCAGAATTCATGAACAACTTATTACCGAAGGATAATTGATGTAGATAAATTTTTATGAACAATGTTTAGGTTTATTTTAGTTTATTTAAAATGTACATAAATATTTTGTTGTAATCAAGCGAACAAACATCAAAAAATTTAAATTTTGTTTTAAAACTTGTTTAGTTCCCAAAAACCGACGTCTGATTCTAATTTACATGTCTTATACGTGTACACAATGGTCGTCTTGCAGTAACTGGAAATATAACATCGACGGTAATTCTTAAAAACGACATGTAATAGTCATAACAACGACGGTTTATAATTAATTCATCCTGTGTAAATGAATTTTGTACTTATATACTACGTCGGTTCGTATAACCTTGTCGACGTCTTAATAATATACAAAGGCGGATACTATTAAATATCCGCCTTTCTATATGTAAACAACGTCGGTTATATACACTAAAATGACGTTTAATAGTCATAACAACGACGGTTTATAATTAATTCATCCTGTATAAATGAATTTTGTAGTCATATACTACGTCGGTTAGTATAACCTTATCGACGTCTTAATAATATACAAAGGCGGATATTCTTAAATATCCGCCTTTGTATAATTAAACAACGTATGTTATAAAAAGATGTCGTTTTATATTAGTTTCGACGTCAGTTTGTGATGTTTAACGTCGTTGTAAATGGATACAACGTCGGATATGTCATTTTTCATTTAATTTTTAATGACTTTTATATTTTATTTAATTCCATATTAAATTCAAAACTAAATCCAAAAATTAAACTGAAAACTACCAAGCATTGGAATATTGTCTCTATCCTAAAGCTTTAAAAAATATAATTTTGGATATATTTTTTTATTGTATTTAATTACTAATATTAAGAATATATTCAAAACAAAATCCGAAAAATATACCGGCAAATTCTATGCACTGATTGAGACAATATCTTGCCCGTTAAGGCCTGAAAAATGTAATTTTAGTTTTCAAAGTTTGAATGATAACAAAATTCAAACAAATTTAGAGACAAAGCATGGTACTCCTTATACTTTACATAATATAACCCTAAAGTTTATGTAATCCATTGGTGCCCATAAATTCAAAATTATGAAATCCATATTTTAGCCTACTATTGTAGAAGGCATTGTTGTAAGGAGTCCATAGCAATTTTCGGTTCATTTTTCTCGTACTTGTGTATTTTTTTAAATTTATTGTAAAATTTAGGGTTTAGGGTTTTTTGAAACGACGCTGGTTTTCTCCCGCTATTTTTGGTCAACTACATAAACGAAGACTAATTGTATTCGGTTTACGACGTCGGTTATTGAATAGCGACGTTCTTTATTTTTACAACGTCGGTCTTTTATAGAAACCGCCGTTGTAAGTAAGAATTAGACGTCCATGTAAGTGTTGACCGTCCATGTAAGAATTAGACCTAAAATTTTCAGAATTTCCCTTTAACCCTCAAATAGTTCATTCTCTCTCTTCAACATAAATTTGTCTGAAAGTTTTCGTTCTCCCAGCTCTCTCTCAATATCCATGTAAGTACGTAGATTCTCTAGTCCCTTTAACCCTAATTCTCTCAGCACTCTCTCAAGCTTTTGTTATATTCTCTCAGCTCTCTCTCAAAGCATTGGGTACGTAGATTCTCCAAGATCTCTCTCAAAGGATTGGGTACGTAGATTCTCCAAGCTCTCTCTCAAAGCATTGGGTGTGTAGATTCTCCAAGCTCTCTCTCAAGCAGTTGTTATATTCTCGCAGCTCTCTCTCAATATCCATGTAAGTACAACCCTAATCTCTTCTTAAATCCATAAATGTTTTCGTTGGTAGCTATATTAGGGTTCTTTTATGTTTTGGTGTTTCCATTCTTGTAATAATTGCTCTCTGTTTGGGTTCTTTTATGTTTGTTTGGCCATGGGTTCTTGGAAAAGGAATGGGGATGGGAGATTTAAGCTGTTTTTTTTTAACTACGACGACGGTTGAAGGATCAAACCGTCGTCCAAATGTTTATTATACGTCGGTTGTTCATTTACTCCCGTCGTCTGAGTTTTAAGCCGCAACTGGTATCCTAAAGACGACTGTTTCTCCATTAAACGTTCAAATTTCTGGGTTTGGGTGTCTTAATGACGACGGTGACTATAGATGCCGTCGTCTGAATGAATATTAAACGACGATTATTTTTTTCAAACCGTCGTCTTGTCCATGTTTTATATTTAATTTTCATTTTGTTCTCTGCTATTTGAATGAGGTAGTGTTTCATTGCTGGTCTTTCCACTTTAATATATATATATATATATATATATATATATTTATATGAATTTTATAGAGTGTGAGATGGATAAGTCATGGATGCATGCGGATAGAAGATCGAAGGCATATGAGTTAGGGGTGGAAGGATTTTTGAATTTTGCGTCAGAAAATCTTGGAAATACAACTGAGATTCGTTGTCCATGTGTTAAATGTGGGAATATTCGATTGTTTGGGGTTGGAATTATAAGGGAACACTTATACTTTAATGAAATTGACCAAAGCTATAAGATTTGGACATGGCATGGAGAACCTTGGGAATGGACTACCAATGCTAGTAGAAATGTGGAAGAAGATGAGCAAAGTAGGTTCAGTTATGTTTCTGAAGAATTAGGGATGGATGATAATGATTTTGCCAATATTGGATCTAATCCTTATGAGTTTGCCAATGTGATTGGGGATGGCGATCAACCCTTGTACCCTGGTTGCAGTAAGTACACGAAGTTTTCAGCTTTGGTGAAGTTATATAATTTGAAAGCAAAACATGGGATGAGTGATGTTTGCTTTACATAATTATTGATACTTCAAGGAGAATTTCTTTCAGAAGGAAATACACTACCTTCCTCTATGTACGAGGCAAAAAAGACTTTGTCTGCTTTAGGGATGAGTTATGAGAAATTTCACGCATGTCCCAATGACTGCATTTTGTATCGGAAGGAGTATGAGAATGCAACTAATTGTCCTACTTGTGGTATCTCAAGGTGGAAGGAAACCAAGGATGGGTTCTTGAAAGAGGGTGTGGCAGCGAAGGTGGTGTGGTATTTTCCTCAAATTCCAAGGTTTAAAAGGATGTTTCAATCACATAAGACAGCTAAGAGTTTGACTTGGCATGCTGCAAGAAAATCAGTTGCCGGTTATATGTCTCATCCAGTGGATTCCCCATCCTGGAAACTTGTTGATGAAAAATGGCCCGACTTTGGTAATGAGCCAAGAAACTTGAGATTGGCTCTCTCATCTGATGGATTCAATCCCCACAGTTCTTTAAGTAGCAGATACAGTTGTTGCCCAGTTATGTTAGTTACATATAATCTCCCACCATGGCTATGCATGAAGCGGAAGTTCATGATGTTGACTATACTGATTTCCGGTCCTAAACAGCCCGGAAATGATATAGACGTCTACTTAGAGCCTATGATTGATGATTTGAAATCTATGCGGGATGGGATTAGAGGAGTGTATGATGCCCACATAGGAGAATACTTTACACTCAGAGCTGCATTACTGTGGACAATTAATGATTTTCCCGCTAATGGAAACTTATCTGGTTGTGTTGTTAAAGGATATAAAGCTTGTCCAATATGTGGCGATGATACACCTAGTCACAGGTTAAAAAATGGCCACAAAATTTGCTACATTGGGCATAGAAAGTGGTTACCAATCAATCATCCATATAGGAGGCAACGTGCAGCTTTTAATGGGAAACCTGAATATGGCATGCCTCCCGAGCCATTAACAGGAGAAGAAGTGCTGCATATGGTTGAAGATATTAATTACATATGGGGCTCGAAAAATGGGGGAAGTGTTGGTGAGAATGATGGTGACAGAGTTTGTTGGAAGAAGAAATCAAAATTCTTTGATCTCGAGTATTGGAAATACCTCCCTGTGAGGCATGCCTTAGATGTTATGCACATTGAGAAGAATGTTTGCGATAGTATCATTGGTACATTGCTAGAGATCCCTGGAAAAAATAAAGATGGGATTGCTGCTCGGTTAGACTTATTGAATATGGGGGTAAAAATTGATTTGCAACCCGAGTATGGAGAAAGACGTACTCGCTTGCCTCCAGGGTCTTGGAATTTGTCAAGAGCAGAGAAGAGAGCGGTTTGCAATTCCTTTTATGGTATGAAGGTTCCTGAAGGTTATTCTTCAAATATAAAAAATCTGGTATCTTTAAAAGATTCAAGACTTCTTGGCCTTAAATCTCATGATTGTCATACCTTGATGCAACAATTGCTCCCTGTGGCAATTCGTTCTGTTTTGGAGAAGCCTGCAAGGTATGCAATAAATCGATTGTGCTTCTTCTTCAATGCTATATGTGCAAAGACGGTAGATGTTTCCAAGCTAGATAAGTTGGAAGAAGATGTAGTAGTTACTTTGTGTTTGCTTGAGAAGTACTTTCCCCCTTCATTCTTTGATATCATGGTTCATCTAGTAGTACATCTTGTCAGAGAAGTTCGTCTATGTGGGCCAGTATATTTTAGATGGATGTATCCGTTTGAAAGATATATGAAAGTGCTAAAGGGGTATGTTCAGAATCGTACTCGTCCCGAAGGTTGCATTGCTGAGCGGTATATAGCTGAAGAAGTTGTAGAGTTTTGTACCGAGCATTTATCTGATGTTAGTACAGTTGGAGTGCCTTCAAGCAAGAATATGGGAGTTTCAAAGCCATTATCAGGTTGCACAGTGAGCTTAGTTGATATGTTGAACCAGGCACATCTATATGTCTTGGAGAATACGGAGGAAGTCCTACCTTATATCGAGTACGTATGAGTTTAATTTTTCATATGTAGCCATTTTAAATATTATTACTCCTTATGTTTATCTTATATACAAGGGACCGTAATGCGTGTTTTTTTCGTGTCAATTGTAGGGAACATATGATCCACATCAAGACCACTTGTCCGAAATTTAGAAAGAGAACAAAGTGGCTACAAGATAAGCACAATAGCACTTTCATTCAATGGCTACGCTTTAAGGTATATATGTTATTGAATGACATATTGAACTTATTTTACTTTTCTTTCTTTCTATATATATGTTAGATTGAATTAAGATATATGTTTAATTTGCAGGTTCAAAGTGAATTTAATGGGGAAGACTATAATGGCATATCAGAAAATTTGAGGTGGTTAGCAACTGGTCCAAGCATGGCAGTGCCATCATATAGGAGCTATCTTATTAATGGTGTCAAATTTAACACCAAGGCACAAGATGATGTACGAACTGTCCAAAATAGTGGAGTTTATTTACTTGCACATACTATGCAAGTTGCTAGTGCCAAGGATAAAAACCCTATTGTCTCCAATATGGGTTTTTATGGGGTTATTCAAGAAATTTGGGATCTTGACTACCAAAAGTTTAGAATCCCAGTCTTGAGGTGTGATTGGATAGATAACACTTCAGGCCTTGTAGTCGACGAACTTGAATTTACCCTTGTAGATCTGAGTAAAATTGGACATAGGAATGACCAATTTGTTATGGCTTCTCAAGTCAAACAAGTATTTTATGTTGACGACCCAATGCATCGTGGTTGGTCGGTAGTGTTATCAATGCCTAATAGAGAATATAATGATGTTATTGGTGATGATGTGCTAGGTGATATTAGAATTGAGTGTGAGCCATTTTCTAGAGGGATACCAAATGTTAACACATTTGAGGACCTAGTGGGTGAGTTTGGGAGTGAGAATATTAGAGATGGGTGTGAAGATATATGGATTGATTGATTGTTGTAATGTATGACATTAGTTGTGCAGTTAATTGTATGACATTAATTCATAGCTCTGTATATCATTTTAATTCCGATCACATTTTCATTCTATAGGCTTTGGGCACGACAAATCAAAAATTAAAAATAATCGGTTAAAGCTGAAAATACGACGGTCAAGTTACAAAAATCGCAAAAAGAGACGTCTACAAAACAACCAACGTCGGGTTTTCACAACCGATGTGGAATGACAACGCAAAAATGAAATAAAAACCGCCATTTGAAAAAGAAAACACGTCGGTTAATTAAAATTCATTTCAAAACGGTTAATAAATATTTAAAACAACGACGGTAAATAAAATAATCAACGACGAACAATAATGTATAACACGACGGCAGAGTTCAAACCGACGAATTTAGGGATATAATCAATTGATGATTAACGTCGTAAAAACATTGTTGCACGTCAGTTATAATTAAACAATTGACGTCTCGGAGAATACACACGTCAAAAAAGGTTATAAAAGAGACTTAACAAAGACTAGCCACGTCATGGAATAAATAAATAACCGACGTAGTAAGGACATAACAACGTCGAATAATTGAATTCTTGGGACATAGTAAAGTATAACCACGACCTACAGTTTCGTTACTTATTAACGACGGTTAAGCTAAAAGCAATGACGTCTCAGAGATTACACATGTCTAAGTGGCTCACAAAAGAGACTTTTAAAATGCCAACCATGTCAAAGTCTACAACCACCGACGTTGTAAAGTACTAACAACGTCCTAAAACGTGACTCCTAGACTGTAGTAAATGGATTAAACATGACAGGTATTTTAATTAACCGACGTGTAATGTTAAATCCCCGTCGTTTTTTTTTGTGTTCAAGCCGTCAAAATAATTTTCAACGTCTGTGGTGACCTAAAGGGTCGTGGTTATTATTGTTTTTACGTCAGTTAAAGTAAATATATGCCATGTTATATGTTTTAGACGTCAGTTTTTTTATTTAGTGAACGTAGTATTTGTTAACCACGACGGTTTCTAAGTTTTAC
Organism: Prunus kanzakura; assembly: GCA_020521455.1. NCBI lineage: Eukaryota > Viridiplantae > Streptophyta > Magnoliopsida > Rosales > Rosaceae > Prunus > Prunus kanzakura. Next base: position 60,600 of record BPUM01001128.1, on the reverse strand, counting down.
ACGTCGGTTTTGTTTGATTTAGAGACGTTGATAAAAATATTTACGTCGGTTTTGTAGTTGTTTTTGACATTTAACATTATTTAAACGTCTGTGTTTTACTAAAGCCGTCGTCTATTATAGTCGAAAGTTCTCTTTTTATGCTTTTATGTATCAAATCGACGTCGGTTTTAGGTTTTTTATGACGTGTAATATGTTAACCATGTCATTTTTTTTGTGTTCAAGCCGTCAAAATAATTTTCAACGTCTGTGGTGACCTAAAGGGTCGTGGTTATTATTGTTTTTGCGTCAGTTCAAGTAAATATATGCCATGTTATATGTTTTAGACGTCAGTTTTTTTATTTAGTGAACGTAGTATTTATTAACCACGACGGTTTCTAAGTTTTACACGTCGGTTTTGTTTAATTTAGAGACGTTTATAAACATATTTACGTCGGTTTTGTAGTTGTTTTTGACATTTAACATTATTTAAACGTCTGTGTTTTACTAAAACCGTCGTCTATTATAGTCGAAAGGTCTCTTTTTATGCTTTTATGTATGAAATCTACGTCGGTTTTAGTTTTTTTAATGACGTGTAATATATTAACCACGTCGGTTATTTGCCGTCGTTATTTCATGTGTTAATAGACGGCGGTCGATTTCTCGTCGGTTGTAAACCATGATACACGACGGTGGATTCCCGTCGTCTATTTCGTTTTTTGTAGTAGTGAGATATTTTACAGTTTGCTTCCATGGTTGAGATTGGAGCCACAGTAATTGCAGTATACATGAGGTAATTCTAGAAATCCTTACATTTCCCTTTCTTTTAAATTAAAATCTCATTTAATTGAATTTCATATATTTAGGTGCCTATTTGACTATTTAAAAATGGCAAATATGGTAAACCTTGTTGGCCTCGTCGACCCTGGACAAGTCAGCGCTATATCTGGATCTCTATCTTACAGAACAAAACAACTATCAGACTTCCTGAAAACAGCAGATGGGGATCAATTTTTCTTGGTCCCTTATAATCCAGGGTTAGTCCCCCCTTAACTATTTAAAGTATTTTCCTTCTAATATTTTTCTTTGTACTATTTAACCTATATGGAACATTATGTGTAGGGGTCATTGGGTGTTGTTAATTGTGAGGCAAGCAAAGGAGACTACCTATTACATGAATTCATTGCCAAACTGCTCTGTTGACGGCGACATGAGAAGTATAGTGAATACGTAAGTTGATTTATTCCCATCTAAATTTTTTTTCCTTTACCGCATTAGAATTATATGACGGGTTTTTATAATACCGACGTTTGAAAAGATTTATTACGTCAATATTTTCTTGAAAACGTCGTCTTAATTAAACTACCACGTCGTTTGGGTTTTATTTAAGGACGTTTTAATTTTTTCTGTTCAATTTTTTGTTATACGATGTTTTTCTTGGTTACCAACATTATAATGTTACACAACGATGGTAATTTCATACCACCGTTTGAAAAGAAAAAAGATCGAGTTCAGTATAAACAAGAACACATTGACGAAGTTAGGCTGGAATGGGCAGAATTCGTTAACAGACAATTACAGAATTAATAGGCGGAAACATAAACACATGCACAACCACTACTACAAAAAGGGCAAAAGATGACTAGGAAACAACGACGGTAGATCAAAAAACCGTCGTTGTTTTTTAAAAGACGACAGTAATAGAAACCCGTCGTAGAAACATAACTTAAACACCTTAAAAACCAGTATACGCATAGATATTTTTAAACCACAACGCACCAAATTAAAAAAGCGTCGTCTTATTACAAAGGTTTTGTTCCGAGTTAAAATCTAAACCTAAAAACAACGACTGTAGCTATGAAATCACTGCCGTAGAAAGTAAAGACGACGATTTAAAAATAAGACGCCGTGTTAACTCATTAAAAACACGACCCAATTTTCTTAGTCAATGACGCATAAATTCAAAGAAATCTACAATGGTCAATTACAAAAAAATTCACCGATTTAAATTAAGTTACCACGACTGTAAATATAAATTTATCGACTTTTTAATTACAGTATACTACGACTGTATCCATAACTCTACTGTCCCCATAATTGTACTAACCACGATGGTTTGTTAAATTAACGACGTACAAATTTTTTACCATTATACGTCTATCATTTTCCATAAATTGTCGTCTTAATTTTAATTGGTTTTTAAGATTATTTATTGGATTTTTTTTCCTACGGCGGTAGATAAACAGTATAACAAGATTTGTGATAACCCACGACGGTTTATATAGGAAACCGTCGTCACTATCAAATTAAAGTGAAGTCTTACCAGAATGAACTCTGTTCCTCATCATAATCGAACCAACACACAAAGGCAATATTTTAGAAATGGATGATGTTTGTGTCTTTGTGTCTTTCAGATACACAAACGCGCACACACATCAACATCCAAACTGAAAAATGAAAGCGAGGTGAGACAGAGAGGTGATGTGCCTCCAGAGAGGTGAGACAGAGCCAAGGGCAAGAAGAAGTTGAAACCCTAATTGAAAAATGAAAATGAAAGAAAGACATAAAAACCCTTATTTATAAACTAATCTTATATACCACATCGGTTATATTAAATTATCGACGTTTATATGAGAACATAAACATCGTTTAAACCTAAAATAAGGTCGTATAAATTAATTAACGATGATGCTATATAAAAAACTGACGTTGTCATTTTTTGGAAAACTAATTTATTTTGTAATTAAAAAAGGTACACATCGGTATGCGTAATTAAAACGACGTTCTATTCATTTTTCACATCGTTATTATTGAGTATAAGGTCGTTGGGTAAATTTGAAAATGACGGGATACATCTTTTTGAAGTAAAATGCATTGTGTTATTGGATATAAAAACGGCGTTTCCTTAAAACTAGGTGTCGTGGAAACTAATGTAATAGGGCGGTTTAAACCTATAGCGTCGTATAATGTTTCATACTAGGGCGCATTCTATTAATAGCGTCGTTTTATGAAACGGTTTGTTAATATTTTAAACTTTTCGCCTACCTGACCTATACTTGCACTGTTTCCAAACCTGAGAAAAACTTTCAAGCTTCTCTCATTTTTCATTCTCAAAGCGCTGTTTCAAACTTTCAAGCTTATCTCCGAGAGAAAACTTTTCGCCTTCCTCTCCTCTTCGTCTTCGTCTCTGAACTGAAACACCAAACTCCAGGAGAAAACTTTCATTGCATGCAAAGGGTAAGCATTTCTCACTATTACTGTTTTGCAAACGGATATCATTTGAATGCGCATATCATTTTGGGTTTTTTAAATCTCTTTACATTTTTTCTTTCCAAGTTTGATAAAATTTGCAGACAAAGAAGGAAAGTTTCTAAGTTTGAACACTACTTTGTTTCTTTTACTTCAACTAAATAAGACGACAGTGGATTGTTATTTACGTGGTTAGATTTATTGACCACGACGGTTCGTCAGTCATCCTAGTGTTGTGTGAAAGTGGTCTTCGTTGTTTTTTAAAAAGATCGTCTTTTTTTGTATTTGATTTTTTAGGATATATTCATCACAAGTTTGATTTCTCTGAACAATGGTTTTTGTTTTGAAAATCTTTTCAATTATTTTTCTGTTGAAAATATTTTACGTTTTTCCAAATTTGTTTTTCTGTTGTAGAGACGACGGTATATTATTATTTACGTCGTTTTAATTTCAATACCACGTCGAATGTTTATTATTAACGTCGTTGTAATATTTAATCACGTCGGTGGTTAATTACCGTCGTGAAAATTTATTATTACGTCGATTGTTTTGTTCTTACGTCGTTTGAAATATTATAATACGTCGGATTTTATAAATAACCGTCGTGTTTTTTCTTAATTTCATTGAAATATTTGCACTTGCAGATTTGAGCTATCTGTAACCATGGTTTCTCAATCCCAAAGTAAGGACTCTGGCTTGAAAAAAAATGAATGTAAGGAGCTTAGAGTTGTAAATCCTCAAGCCAAGTCCTTGAAGAAGATGAAGTTTGTTTCATCTGCTGAGACAGAACCAGGCAACACGACCACATTTTCTGAGGAGCCAAAGTCAAGTCGTGGTATAAGCACAATGCCCCGTGTTGTGAAGAGAAAATTTCAGGAAATCAAGCCTGTTGTTGAGTACAATAAAAGGGGGAAAGCATGTGGCCCTGCACATACTGAGATGTAGTCCTACATTGGGGTGTTGGCATGCTCCAGAGTCCCACTTGTGGACAAGAAATGGGCTGAAATATCCAAGGATATAAAAGAGCAGATTTGGGAAGCCGTTGACATGGCTTTTGTGGTTAGTCAAGGGAGCAAGAAAATGGTGTTATCTTCTGCTGCCAAGAAATGGAAGGATTTCAAGTCTACACTAACGAGGCATCATATCCTTCCATTCATCAAGGAGAAGGAGAAATTAAGGCAACCCCCTGAAATATACAAATTCATAGAGAAAGCTGATTGGGATGCCTTTGTAGCTTCAAGGTTATCTGAAAAATTTGTGTCTGTGCATTTTGAACAATCACAGAGGAGGGAGAAACTTGAGTACAATCATCGATTGTCTCGAAAAGGATATGCTGGTTTGGAGGATCATTTGGAGGAAACCATACCCGAGGTAGATATTGATCGATCTACCTTATGGAAGAAAGCTAGAGAAGACAAACATGGTAACATCCCGGATCCAAAGGTTGCAAAGAAAGCAAAATTAATTGTAAGCCCACTCACTCTGTTTTAAATTTTTATTAAACTGTATTGCCGTGATAAGTCTTATTACGTCTTCTGTTATATTTTTGCGTTGTGTGAAAAACATTACTACGTCGAAATTTTTTAAAACACGTCGTTAAAGGTCTGAATCTGGAATCAATACTCTGTTTTTTGTAATTATATCATAAGACGTCGGTGGTTGATTATTGTCGTCATTTTAATAAATTAACCACGTCGGTATTTAAGTACCGTTGTCTGAAATATTATATTACGTCGATTGTTATGTTATTGAGTCGTGTGAAATGTTATAATACGTCGTTTTTTTTATAAATAACCGTCATGTGTTTTCTTATGCTGACTTTTTATTATGTCTTTGTGTTAGGATGAATTGCAAAAACAAGTCTCTGAAGGCACTCTTACTGTATCAGGAAGTAATGATGTGTTGACATTGGCTTTGGGTCCCGAGCATCCAAGAAGAGTTAGAGGGGTAGGGGCTGGGATTTCCCCTAAGCAATACTTCCATTTACCTAGACAACAGAAGGTAAGGTTTGCCGATCAATTGAAGGAAAGTGTAAGACTTGTCCTTCAAGAAGAGACTTTGAAAATAGAGGCTGGATCAAGAGAAGAGACTTTAAAGATGGAGGCTAGAACCAAGCAATTGGTAGAAGCTGAGAGGGAAAATTTGTTGAGTCCAAGGTCAAGGGCAAAGTCATCCCTAATTTTGATCCAAGCATGCTGAAATTGAATACTAACCCCTATCAAATCCAAGGTCAAGGGCAAAGTCCCAAAAATCCAATGTCGGACAAAGCAAGCTGCTCTGGGGCTCTTGATGTTAGAGCCCTACAGTTTGAGGAGGATACTACCAAGAATGGGGAAAAGCAGGAAGAAATGGTAACGTCTCTGAACTTTGAATTCTCTGTTTTTCAAAAAAGGCTGGTATTCTCTATTTTACAAGCTATCTTCACTGACACAATCCCACTCTCTCTCTCTCTCTCTCTCTCTCTCTCTCTCTCTCTCACTCTTTTTCTCTACAATTGCTGTTATCTGTGTTTCTGATAAAAAAAAAGGCTGGTACTCTCTGGAATCTGAATTTCTGAAAAATTTTATGTGATTTAGACGATGGTGTATTATGTACCGTCATTTAATGATATTTAGACGTCTGGAATTCTTACATACCGTTTTCTGTTATGCTTTACCAGGACGGTTTATTTAGTTTTTTTTAACTTTTTGTACAATGTCATATATATATTTCTTTATTTCTTAAAACAGAAATCCGGGGATGTAGAAAAGATAGTAGAAAAGATAGAAGAAAAGATAGATGAACAGGTAAATTCTCATAACTTTGCCTTTTTCATTTGTTTTTCAATTTTCAGACGTGGATTTCCACGGCAGTTTTGGTTTTAATTGAATGTTTAAATTGTTGTACAAGCTTTCTTATATATCTCTTTATTTATTAAAACAGAAATCCAGTGTTGGAGAAGAGCAAATTGAAAAGGTAAATTCATTATCTATGAATTTTGCATTTGAATTAGACGTCGGTTTTTTTTATACGACGTAATAAATTCTTCATTAAGACAGTATTTTTTTCCCGTCGTGTAACTTATTTTCAGACAACGTTTTTTTATTTAAACCGTCGTGTTTATTGATTTACCACGTCACTTTATGTTGCTTTATTTCTTAAAACAGAATACTGAAGTACCAGATTATTCAAAGCTGGAGTTGCCATCTTCTTTACAATCCCTTTGCAGTTAATACCTACCATAGAGATAGATGACCATTAATAATCAAGATAAATGGGTAAAAGGGTAGGGAATAACTCAAAATTAGCTTAAACAATAAATGACTACTATGTTGCTACTCTTACTCCTGCCTAGTATGCGAATCCCTCTTATTCATTGGTTTTGGTCAACATATTTGCATTTTCAGGCTCAAAGAAGCATCTTAGTACCAAAATATTTGTTGCAAAAACTGCCTCAATCCTTCATTTGAATGAATGCGTTAACTAATTAATTAATCTACTTCAAAAAGAGAGAGAAAAAAAAAACACAAGGAATTCAAGCATTAGGAAAATGTAGCAAATTTATTATGACAATTGAAGGTTAGTGCAAGTGTAAATAAGGGCAAAGTTCATACCTTGAAATGCAATATGATTCACAGACTCCCTAATTATAAAGAAATTTGGGCTAGTGCGAGTGCGCTGTCAAATGGAACCCTAAAAATGATTCAAACACGTCGCCTTTGAAGAGTCCAAGTTCACAATGAAAAGAAGGAGAGGCCAAGAGTGGCTTCGATAGAATCACAAACACATATTCAAAAGTGGCTTCGACACCAAATTTACCTGAGTCCAAACAACTAGAGATTTCGCACCTGTTAAAATCCACAAGATACTGATTAATTCATCTGGAAACTGAAACTCATGATGTAGGGATTCGTAAATCAATCGTCAAAATACACAAGATAGTTCTGCTTTCAAATTTTCAAACCTTCCAAAAGTTATCAAATTATAATATACAAACCATATTACAAAAAGAAGAGGAGAAAAGAAACAATTATACCTTTCGCCTTTGAGCTGGAGGAGGCAGCGGTCTGAGTTTGGTTTATGGGTAAAATTTGGGGGTTTTTCATCTGGGTTTCGGTGGGGTCATTCGATGGTGCAAGAGGCAATTAACAGGACTGAGAGGTTGAGAGAGAGGGTTGAGGGAAGACGGCGGTGTGAGAATATATTAACGAATAAGATGAAGAAGCGACGTGTCAATTGCCGAAGACCAATTTACATTGTCATAAAAATTGAAACCTGTGAAGCCACGACAAACGATCTGAGAGAACGGAGGATCTGAGTGAGATAGAGAGGTTGAGAGAGGAGGGAGGGAGGGAGGAGGAGGAGGTAGTTCAAGAGTTGAGAGAGAGAGCTCTGCTTGCTTGAAAAAAGAAAAAGGAAAAAAAAAAGAAAACCTAAAATCTGAGGGGTAATAGAAAGAAGGGAGGGTGTAGACGATGATGTATACGTATAAGTTTTTAGTTGGTACTTGGTACAATGGCACGGTGGAGGGCTTTTAGGCATGGAGAAGAGAGAAGAAAGAGAGAGTTTCAGAGGGACTGAAGTTTTGTTCAGGAGATGAATTTTTATGGTACAGTTTCAGAGGGAGTGAAAAAATTGAGAGGGAGTTAGAAGAATTGGGGCTAGAGTTTGAGAGGGAGCTGAAGTTTCAGAGAGAGTTTGCGAGGGAGAGTAAAAATTTTGGGTTAGAGCGTTGACTCAAACTTTAGGCATCAGAGGTATATCACCAAAAAATGACCCTCTTAAAAATAAAATAAAAACTAATCACTTTAGGCATCTGTATTTATGTAGATGATGCTAAAGGGGAATAAAGGCATCGTCATAAATAAACAAAAATGCGTGCTGATGTCTTTATATTTGTTTAGTATCGTTATTTATTAAATTAATGCCCAATCTACAAATAGCATCGATTTCCCTCTTTACCGATGCTTATCTAGTGTTGCTAAAAGTGAAATTTGGCATAGTGCTAAAGCCTCAGGAGAAGACTATGACATTTACAATTGAGAAGGAGGTGTTTGGTGAAGATCGTACTACCTTCGTCTTGCATGAAGATATTACACAGTTTGCTGGCATGGAAGAAATTGGGGCTACTGTGGTTGCAATATATATGAGGTTTGTCCTTATCAAATATTCATTTCACACTCTCCTTTATGTTGAAAAAAAAAAACAGTCATGGTTTCATTTCATATATTTAGGTGCCTATTTGATCATTTGAAAGCTGCAAATATGGTGAACATGGTTGGCCTTATTGACCCTGCTCAAGTTAGTGCCAACGTTGGTTCATTAACTGAGAGATCACGTGTCGTAGCCAATCGTCTTCAAAAGACAGATGGTGAACAGATTTTCCTGATGCCTTACAATCCAGGGTTAGTATCCTTAACAGGATTTTGTTTGTATGATGCACTGCATATAAAACCGTTTAACCTTTATATTTATTTTGTGTAGCCGTCATTGGGTCTTGATCATTGTGAGAGCAAAGAAGGAGATCGTCTATTTTCTGGACCCACTGCCTGGAAATCGGGTTGTGGATGAGGCGGGAAAAAACATAGTGAACAGTGCTATCAAAATGTATAATTCACACATAGGCAGACAAGCAGTGTAGAATGCGGGTATTATGTCATGCGCTTTATGAAAGACATCATCATGGATCCTTCCCTGGAGTTTGAGAAGATGGTAAGAAGAAAATTTTCAGATTTATTTTATGTGGTTTTTTGTATTATCAACGACGGTAAATTAAAAATACCATCGTTGAATATATATACTACGTCGGTAAATGAAAAATAGCGTTGTCTGTTAGAATAATCATTGTTTATGGATTGCAGTTTGTGAAGGGAAAGGATCAAGCGCCATACCCCCAAGAAGCCATTGAAGAAGTTAGGAAAGAATGGGCAGAGTTTGTTTGTCTTCATATGGAGTAGTGGATTTTTAGAACACTTAAACATTTTTATAAATGGTACAAATTTTGTTAGAATTAGACAAGTTTTTGTACACATTTGGTTAGAATTAGACAATTTTTTGTACAAATTTTATGTATAATGTACATTCTTTTTTTCCCTATGAATTTAAAATTGGTTTTCATTATTTAAAAAAAAAGGAAATTGAGTGACCGACGTGTAATAAACCTTGCAACGACATAATTATATCATACACCGTCGTCTTATGGAGTACAAACGTGGTTAATAAATAAAATAAAGGAATAAAAAACATGACTGTACATTTACAACCGACATAAAAAGAACTTAGACGACGCTAAATTAATTGTTTGCGTCGTGATATATAGTATGTACGTCCCTGATACCCATTACACGACGGTTGTTTTTACAAGTAAGTCGTTTATAAGTTTACAACGTCGTTCTTTTCTTAGCATCGACGTGGTTTGTTTGTCTTTATATCTATTTAATTCAAAATATTCATAATAAATTCAAAATAAATCCAAAAAATGCAACGTCAACCTCCCATTAAATTTGTTGAGGTTTTCATGTTGTGAAAAACCCAAGATCATCCTGAACCAAATTTGTTGAGGTTTTCATGTTGTGAAAAACCCAAGGGCACTTTCTAAACCGTCGTTTCTTTAAAATGACATTGTACACAAATAACAACGTCATAGTTTTTTAAAAAGAGACGTAAAAGATTATTCAAACGACACTCTGGGTTCTATAGATGACGTCGTTTAATTGAAATTAGACGGCGAGAAGTTAAGAGTTTAGGTTGTGGAATACTTTTTGTACGTTGTTTCTTTGTAAAAATGGCCATGGTTTTGCTTTAAACGACGTCTTTTTTAAAAGTAAGTCGTTTATTACGATTTACAATGTCTTTACTTTCTTAACGCCGACGTGGTTTGTGGGTTTTTGTAATAATATTTTATTATATTTAATTCGAAATATTCATAATAAATTTAAAATAAATCCAAAAAATGCAACGTCAACTCCTATGAAGTCATTGAGATATTTTCTTCCCCCTTAAGCTTAAAAAAAATGTTGTTTGAGTTATACAAATTTAAAATGACCACCAAAAAGAAAAATGTTTTCATGAGTCACAACATCACTTATACTTTGATTAGGGTTTAGGGTTTAGGGGGATAAAGGTTTATTTTTGGGGTTTAGGGTTTATGGTTAATATATATTAGGCCGTAAAACCATAAACCCTTTTCTAAAATTATTTATATATATATATATATATATATATATATATATATATATATATATATATATATATATAATTTAGGGTTTATTTTTTATGGTTTAGGGTTTAGGGTATTAATGTAATAAGCGTCATGTTTATTTATATTTTTAATGACGGTTTGTTTGTTTTCCGTCGATGATTTACGAAGAGCGCTTTCTAAATCGTCATTTCTTTAAAATGACGTTGTACACAAATAACAACGTCATAGTTTTTAAAAAAGAGACGTAAAAGGTAATTCAAACGACGCTCATGGTTCTATAGACGACGTCGTTTAATTGATATTAGACGGCAAGAAGTTAAGAGTTTAAGTCGTGGAATATTGTTTGTACATCGTTTTCTGTGTAAAAAAGACCATGGTTTTGCCTTTAAACGATGACTTTTTTAAAAGTAAGTCGTTTATTACGATTTACAACGTCTTTACTTTCTTAACGCCGACATGGTTTGTGGGTTTTTGTAATAATATTTTATTCTATTTAATTCGAAATATTCATAATAAATTTAAAATAAATCCAAAAAATGCAACGACAACTCCAAAAAGAAAAATGTTTCATGAGTCACAACATCACTTATACTTTAATGGTTTAGGGTTTAAATAATTTTAGAAAAGGGATTAGGGTTTAGGGTTTTATGGACGAGATATTTTAGGTCCTAAAACCCTAATCCCTTTTCTAAAATTATTTAATATATATATATAATTTAGGTTTTCTTTATTAGGGTTTAGGGTTTAGGTTATATTTGTCTATTTAATTATTTGTTCATTCCACCCTAAACCCTAAACCCGTTCGCACACGAGTTCGAATCCTAGCAAAACCAAACACCACATAAATACTTAATTTCTAATACATCAGTTTTTTTTTTTTTTTTTTTTTTGCGTCGTATGGAGATACCACGACGCAATTACTTTAATAAGCGTCATATTTCTTTTGACATTTTAACAACGGTAGTTTGTTTTTGCGTCGTAAGGATATTTACCACGACATCTTTAATGTAATTAGCATCATGTTTAGGTTGAAATTATAACGACGGCTGTTTTGTTTTCCGTCGATGTTTTTTAAAGAGCGCGCTTTCTAAAATTTCACCGCGACCTAAAATTTTCAGATTTCGCTCTAACTCTTATACTTGTAACCCTGAACCAAGTTGGCCATAGTCTGTGACCTAAAACATTTCGCTCTACTTTCTCACTTCAAGTCTAATTCAAAGTTGGGCTCTCCAGGCTCCGTCGAATCCAAGTTGGCCATAATTTGTGAGCTCTGCCTACCTGTAAGTACAAACCATAATATCATGCTTGTAAATTCATTGAATGATATTCAGTTCTGTGGTAAAGGGTTTTAGATATATGTTTTGTGATTTTTTAATGTTGTCGGAGGTATGGGTTCATGGATTTAATGTTTAATGTTTTCATGAATCGGGAATGGATTTAATGTTTTCATGCTTAGTATCTATTGGTTTCATGCTTAGTATACGTGTTCTTAATACCCAACATAAAAATTAATGTATATGTTGTGTTCTTAATATATTTTGGGTTCTTGAAAATAAATTGGGATTTCGATATTTAGATTGCTTTTTTAGGCATACGATGACGGGGATTTAACAAACCGTCGTCTGTATTTTTATACACGCGGTTTATTTAACTACCGTCATGGTTCAATTTTGCTGGCCTCTGTTTTTTGCTAGCATTAGACGATGTTTTTTGAAAACCCATCGTCTATATATGTCCAATACGTCTGTTGTTGTTTAAAAACCGTCGTCTGTATACTATATTACTTGCTATTAAAACCCTATATAATCTACTATAGTGATGGTTATTGCTGGTCTTTTCACTTTATTATAGATAATAGGGTATAGTGTCGGAGATTGATAAGTCATGGATGCACTCGGATAGAAGATAGAAGGCATATGAGTTAGGGGTGGAAGCATTTTTGAAATTTTATGTAGAAAATCTTCTAACTACAACGCATATCCGTTGTCCATGTGTTAAATGTGTGAATTTGAAATTGTTTGGGGTTGGAATTATAAGGGATCACTTATACTTTAATGGAGTTGACCAAAGCTATAAGAATTGGACATTTCACGGAGAACCTTGGGAAGCAACTACTAATGCTAGTAGAAATGTTGAAGAAGATGATGACCATAGTAGGTACAGTTTTGTGTCTAAAGAAATAGAGATGGATTGGGGATGGAGATCAACCATTGTACCCTGGTTGTAGAAAGTACACCAAGTTATCGGCATTAGTGAAGTTGTATAATTTGAAGGCAAAACATGGGATGAGTGATGTCTGTTTTACAGAATTATTGATACTTCAGGGCGAGTTGCTTCCAGAAGGAAATACAATACCGGCCTCTATGTATGAGGCAAAAAAGACTTTGTGTGCATTGGGGTTGAGTTATGAGAAAATCCACGCATGCCCCAATGATTGCATCTTGTATAGGAAGGAGTATGAAGATTCAGCTAATTGTCCTACTTGTGGTATCTCAAGGTGGAAGGAAGGCAAAGATTCAATCTTGAAAAAGGGTGTGCCAGCGAAGGTGGTGTGGTATTTTCCTCCAATTCCAAGGTTTAAAAGGATGTTTCAATCACATGAGACAGCTAAGAGTTTTACTTGGCATGTTGTTAGAAAATCAATTGACGGTCAGATATCTCATCCGGCGGATTCCCCGTCTTGGAAACTTGTTGATGATAAATGGCACGAGTCTGGTAATGAGCCGAGAAACTTGAGATTGGCTCTTTCATCTGATAGATTCAATCCCCACAGTTCTCTAAGTAGCAAATATAGTTGTTGGCCAGTTATCTTAGTTACATATAATCTCCCACCATGGCTGTGCATGAAATGAAAGTTCATGATATTGACTTTATTGATTTCCGGTCCTAAAGAACCCGGAAATGATATAGACGTCTACTTGGAGCCTTTGATTGATGATTTAAAATCTTTGTGGGATGGAATTAGAGGAGTGTATGATGCACATATAGGAAAATACTTTACACTCAGAGATGCATTACTGTGGACAATTAATGATTTCCCCGCCTATGGAAACTTATCTGGTTGTGTTGTTAAATGATATAAAGCTTGTCCAATATGCGGCGATGATACACCTAGTCACAGGTTGAAAAACGGCCACAAAATTTGTTACATGGGGCATAGAAAATGGTTACCAATCAATCATCCATATAGGAGGCAACGTGCAGCTTTTAATGGGAAACCTGAATATGGCACGCCTCTCGAGCCATTAATTGGAGAAGAAGTGCTGCATATGGTTGAAGATATTAATTACATATGGGGCTCGAAAAAAGGGGGAGGTGGAGGTGAAAATGATGGTGACAAAGTTTGTTGGAAGAAGAAGTCAAAATTCTTTGATCTCGAGTATTGGAAATACCTTCCAGTGAGGCATGTCCTAGATGTTATGCACATTGAGAAGAATGTTTGTGATAGTATCATTGGTACATTGCTGGAGATCCCTGGAAAAAATAAAGATGGGATTGCTGCTCGGTTAGATTTATTGAACATGGGGGTCAAAACTGATTTGCAACCCGAGTATAGAGAAAGACGTACTCGTTTGCCTCCAGGGCCTTGGAATTTGTCAAGAGCAGAGAAGAGAGCGGTTTGCAATTCTTTCTATGGTATGAAGGTCTCTAAAGGTTATTCTTCAGATATAAAAAATATTGTATTTTTACAAGATTCAAGACTTCTTGGCCTTAAATCACACGATTGTCATACCTTAATGCAACAATTGCTCCCTGTGGCAATTCGTTCTGTTTTGAAAAAGCCTGCAAGGTATGCAATAACTCGTTTGTGCTTCTTCTTCAATGCTATATGTGCAAAGACAGTTGATGTTTCCAAGCTAGATAAGTTGGAAGATGATGTAGTAATTACTTTGTGTTTGCTTGAAAAATACTTTCCACCTTCATTCTTCGATATCATGGTTCATCTAGTAGTACATCTTATCAGAGAAGTTCGTCTATGTGGGCCAGTATATTTTAGATGGATGTATCCATTCGAAAGATATATGAAAGTTCTAAAGGGGTATGTTCAGAACCGTACTCATCCCAAAGGTTGCATTGTTGAGCGTTATATAGCTAAAGAAGCTGTAGAATTTTGCACCGAACATTTATCTAATATTAGTACAATTGGAGTGCCATCAAGTCAGAAGATAGGAGTTTCAAAGCCATTATCCGGTTGCACAGTGAGCTTAGTGGATTGGGACCTGTTGAACCAAGCACATCTATATGTCTTGGAGAATACGAAGGAAGTCCTACCTTATATCGAGTATGAGTTTTATTCATTAAGTTTCCATTTTAAATTATTCCTTACGTTTATCTTATATGTTTGGGACCGTAATGCTTGAATTTTTCGTGTCATGTAGGGAACATATGATCCACATCAAGACCGCTTATCCAAAATTTAGAAAGAGAACAAAGTGGCTGCAAGATAAGCACAATAGCACTTTCATTCAATGGCTACGCTTCAAGGTATATGTTATTCAATAACATATTGGACTTTTAATTTTCTTCTTTCTATGTTAGATTGAATTAAGATATGATTAATTTGCAGGTTCCAAGTGAACTTAATGAGGGAGACAATCATGGCAAATCAGAAAATTTAAGGTGGCTAGCAGCTGGTCCAAATATGGCAGTGCCATCATATAGGAGCTATCTTATTAAAGGTGTTAAATTTAACATCAAGGCACAAGATAGTGGAGTTTATTTACTTGCACATACCATGCAAGTTGCTAGTGCCAAGGATAAAAACCCAATTATCTCAAATATGAGTTTTTATGTTGTCATTCAAGAAATTTGGGACCTTGACTATCAAAAGTTTACAATCCCAGTCTTTAGGTGTGATTGGATAGATAGTACTTCCGGCCTTGTAGTCGACGAACTTGGATTTACCCTTGTAGATTTGAGTAAAATTGGACATAGGAATGACTAATTTGTTTTGGCTTCTCAAGTCAAACAACACTACTACAAAAATGGAAAAAGACGACCAGAAAAAGACGACGGTATAAGATAAAACCGTCGTTGTATTTAAACAGACGACGGTATAAAAAAAACCCGTCGTGGATAAGTTCCTTACTGTTGAATATTTTTAAAAGACAACGCATACAAATAAAAAAGCGTCGTTTTTAAAAAAGGATTTCTTCAGAGATAAAATCTGACCAAAAAACAACGACAGCAGGTATGAATCCACCGACGTAGAAAATAAAGACGACAGTTCACTAAAAAACCTGCCGTGTTAACTCCTAACTAAACACGACCAACTGTTCTTAATCCGTGTCGTATAATATAATGGAATCCACGTCTGTATACTACGACGGTGCATTCTCTGTAAACCGCCGACTTATTATTTTGGAGTATACTACGACGGTACCTACAACACTACTGTCGTTTTTATTTACCACATACTAAGTTCAAATTACCGTCGTCTTTGTTTAGTTTATACGTCTGCCTTCTCTGTAAAACGCCGTCTTATTTTTATAGCTTTTTAAAATTAATTAATTTTTCTTTTATTTTGGTAATATCTTTCTTAACACAAAACAAAATTTAATTCTCAATCCTCAACAACATTTTCATCTTAAAAGGCAAAATCTCTTCGTGTTAAATATTGATCAATATTTACACAATATATGTACACAAATTTGGCAAATACATCGTGGTTTCTTTTCTGCCTTCACCCTCAGCTTGTTCAACTGTTTCTTCCTCTCATATGCAAGCTGGGCCCTCTCCTTCATCTTGTTCTCAAGCTCCTGCATAGCCACAGATGAATATCTAATAATTACAGAAAATCAAAATCAACAAAGTATGAAAAGCTCACTCCTCGATTCCCATTTTCATCAAAATCAACCGTTTCTTCAAAACTCCTGTGTAGCAAGGGTGGAACCAGACTTAGAACCTGTTGTGCGTTGTGCCCTCGTATGCCTTCAAACGGGCAAGTGCGGCTGCAAACCCATGCAGGTTCTAAGGCTGGTTCCACCCTTGCTACACAGGAGGAATGACCCATGGGAAGTGAGGAATCATTCTGCAAACCCATTTACTTTCAGAAAGACAAGTGAGGGTTAAAAAACGCGTGAAAAAATGCTATTTAAACAAAATAACCGTAAATATCCACGTCGGTTATAATATAAATACCGACGTCATATTTGAATAATCAACATCATAACTACATCGGAAATCCAAAAGTCATTTGGCGCGTATTAAAAAGATAACTACATCGGAAATCCAAAAGTCATTTGGCAAGTAGTAAAAAGAGAACAGAACCAAAGTAACCACGTCGGTTTATTAAAATACACAGTCGTTGAATTTATAAGTACAACGTCAGTTTAGAGAAACAAAGCGCCGTCATAACCACGTCGGAAATCCAAAAGTCATTTGGCGCGTATTAAAAAGAAAACGACGTCGTTTTTAGAACCGCAAAGTAACCACGTCGGTTTATTACAATACACAGTCGTTGAAATTACAAGTACAACGTCAGTTTAGAGGAAAAAAGCGCCGTCATAACCACATCGGAATTCCAAAAGTCTTTCGGCAGTTGTGATAACCACGTCATTTATGAATTATCTACCGTCGTTATAAATAAATAATACGGCGGTTTTTAAATAACAACGTCGTTGTATTGAACTCTGGGAAAATATATAAACTTTTCGTCACCTGACCTAATATTTTACGGTTTTCACTTCCCGATAAAGTATCGTAGTTTCCCTCTCATTTCCCAAATCACCATTTTCGTCACCTGACCTAGCATCATCGTCTGAATCATCGTCTTCATCATCCAAATCACCATTTTGGTCTTCGTCTTCGTCGGAAGGAAACATTTCTTTGCATGCCGGTGTTATTCAAGGTTTTTTCTCACTCTCTTCCCTTTTTTTACTTTTCATTTGCATGCCGTAGTTGTCTGGAAACAAGATTCTGTCAAATTGAAGAAATCTTTCACTGGTTTTGATTAAATACATAAGTAGATACTCTCACGACGCCAAAAGACGACAGTTCTGTCTTGTTTTCGACGATGGAATGGACACACCACGACGGCCGTAATGCAAACTGCACGACGGTGGCTAAAAACCGTCATGGTGTGACAATTAATACGTCGGAAACAAGATAAAACCGTCGTCTAGTGAGAGAAGAACAATCGTTTTGTAATTTTAAACCACATCGGTTATTGTTAATAACCGACGTAGTTTATGCACATTTACGTCATGAAATATATAAAACCGTCGTCTTATTTTCATTCATGATCTAAGAGATCGTTTAATAGGACGTCACTTTTTTAGTGTTACCCTCATTGTTTTGTATTATTACGTCGTTTATTTTTAATAACCGACGTTGTTTTTCTGGCAGATTAATCAAAAATGGTTTCGAAATCTCAAAACAAGGAAGCTGAAGCGTCAAAGGCCACAGCAGGTTCAATGGCACAAGGGGATGAACCCAAAACAGGTTCAGTGGAACTTGAAAAATCAACTCAAAGCAAACCCTCGAAGAGGATGAGATTTTCCTCAACCTCAGAGAAAGACTCGAGCACAGCCACATTTGTTGAGGAGCCAAAATCTGGCCGCGGTATCAGCACAATGAGCCGTGTTGTGAAGAGGAAAATTGAGAAGGTTAAGCCTGTGGTTGAGTTCAATAAAGATGGCAAACCACATGGCGAGGCTGCTGTTGAGATGCAGTCTTACATTGGTGTTTTGGCACGCACCAGAGTCCCTCTTGTGGACAAGAAATGGAAACAATTACCCAAGGACGTGAAGGAGCATATTTGGGAAGCTGTTCAAATGTCCTATGTTATTGGGGATAGTTACAAGAACTTGGTCTTGTCATTTGCCGCCAAAAAATGGAAGGATTTCAAGTATAACGTAACTAAGCAATATATCCTTCCATTCGCACATGATAAGGAGAAATTAAAAGAAATCTCATTGCTTTATAAGTTCATAGAGAAATCGCAATGGGATGCCTTCGTAGCTTCAAGGTTAACCCCAAATTTTGAAGCTAAGCATGCTGAGCAGAAGGAGAGGAGGGAGAAATTGGAGTACAACCATAGGTTCTCTAGAAAAGGGTATGTTGGTTTGACGGACCAATTGGTAGAAACCATGCCCGAAGGTCAAGAAATCGATCGAGCTGTTCTGTGGAAGAAAGCAAGAGAAGATAAAACAGGAAACATCCCTGATCCAAAGGCTGCAGAGAAGGCAAAACTAATCGTAAGTCTCACTAACTCTGTTCTAAATTTGAAAAACAGAGTGTTTTATTTTGGTATAGACGTCGTTTATATTTACATAAGCGACGTTATAAAGTGAACACCACGACGGGCTTAATTTACGGACGTTTAAAAGTGAATAGGACGTCGGTTTTTGAATAAAGTAGACGTCTAGATAGAATTAATACGACGGATTAAATTATTCTATGAACTGCATTTTTGTTTTAAGTTTACTCACGCACACACTCTCCCTCTCTCTGTCTATTTCACTGAATTTTGTGGTGCACAATTTCTGGAAAAGAATGCATATTTCAATCGAGTTTTTTCACTTCTTCATTAAAACTTACGACGGTTTTATCTTATCTAGACGTTAGAATGATTATACAACGACGGTAATTTTGTGCAGTCGTATGGAATTGTACATCTACGTCTGTTTGTTTAATAATCCGTCGTCTTACTTTGAATACTACGACGGTTTTTTATTTATGTCTTAATCTGTTTTATTTTGAATATACGACGTATTTTTATATACCGACGTTGTAAAGTATAAACAACGACGGTACTTATATACAGACGTTTTAAATTAATACCACGTTTGTCATTTAATAAAAACCGTTGTTGTTTATAATTTACAACGTCGGTATATGTATCCGTCATACACCCTGCTCAGGTTCTAACAATCTCTCTTTCTCTCTTTTAGGATGATTTGCAAAAGCAAGTTTCCGAAGGCACTCTGACTGTCTCCGGGAGCAATGATATCTTGACTCTGGCTTTGGGAACCCCGGAGCATGGTGGGAGAGTCAGAGGAGCTGGTGCTGGCGTTACCCCAACTCAGTTCTTCAATTTGCCGAAGCAGCAGAGAGTGAAATTTGGTGACAAATTGAAGGAAAGTGTGAGGGAGGCAGTCAGAGAAGAGACCTTGAGGATTGAGGCGAAGTCAAGGGAAACTATAATGGAAGCAGTCAGAGCAGAGAGGGAGGCTTTGTTGGCATATATCCGTCAACTAGTTCCTAATTTTGATCCCAGCCAGATGCTCCAAACCCCAATTTCTCCAAGGACTCCAATTCCTCCAATTATTTTACCCCCTCAAGATCAAAGCCCAAAAAATCCAATGTCTGATAAGGCAAGCTGCTCTGGGGCCACTAATATCAGACCCCTAGCTTTGGAATTAGAAGATCCGAAGCCTGAAGCTGATACTACTGCAAAAGAGAAAGAGGACACGGTAAAATCTCTGCTATTTTCTATTTCTGCTTTTTAAATTTTAAAAAGACGTCGCTCCTTTTAATAGCTGACGTTAAAATTTAAAATAACGACGGTATATACATCTGTTTCTTACAAGACACGTCGTGTTTCGTTAAATACCACGACGCTTTTATAAACCGTCGTCTATTTCATGATTCATTAACTGTATTTATATTAGACGACCTTTCTATAGTATAGCGACGTTATAAATTCAATACAACGACGGTTATCTATTTACCGACGTGTATAACCTTTCCACAGTCAGTATTAACTAGAAACCGTCATTTATATTATATACCACATCTGTTTTTTGTGTTTAGTTAGAGTCGTTTATTTTAGTTCACACACAAACTAACTTATATTTCTTTATTAATTTCTTTAAACAGGATCTCTCAAAGCTAGACATTCCACCTCCTCTTTTAGCCTTATGCCAACATTTCCAGACCAAGTTGTTGCCTGGTAACGAGGCTCTAACAATTCACATGCCCAAGGAAGTGTTTGGCATTGAGCATGATACCTTCCTCCTCACTGAAGATGTTTTGCAGTTTGCTTCCATGGTTGAGATAGGAACCACAGTGATATCAGTATACATGAGGTAATTCTCCCTAATCCCATTTTGTTTTACATTTTCCTTTCTTTTAAATTAAAATCTCATTTAATTGACTTTCATATATTTAGGTTCCTATTTGACTATTTAAAAATGGCAAATCTTGTAAACCTTGTTGGCCTCGTGGACCCTGGGCTAGTGAGCTCTGGAGCTGGATCAATATCAGACCGAATAAAAAACCTGTCAAACCGCCTGAATACAGCAGATGGGTATCAATTTTTCTTGGTCCCTTATAATCCAGGGTTAGTACCATTTAAAGTATTTTCCTGAGCTTCTAATATTTTTCTTTCTAATATGAATCATTATGTGTAGGGGTCATTGGGTGATGGTAATTGTGAGACCATTAACGGAGACTGCCTATTACATGAATTCACTGCCAAAACGCATGGTTGACGACGAAATGAAAAATATAGTGAATACGTAAGTTGATTTCTTCTGATTTATGATTTTTCCTATAAAGTATTTAAATAAACGACGGTTTTTACTAATACCGACGTTATTATAAAATATAACGACGGGAAGATATTACCGACGTTTTAATTTAACTACCACGTCAGTATTTTCTTAAAAACGTCGTTTTAATTTAACTACCACGTCGTTTGCGTTTTATTTAAGAACGTTTTAATTTTTTCGGCTCAATTTTTTGTCATACGACGTTTTTTACTCTTACCGACGTTATAACGTTACACAACGACGGTTAGGTTTTACCGCAGTTTTAAACAAAATATAACGTCTTGGTTTAAAAAACTCCGTCGTTTTGACTGATTTACCACGACGGTTACTATTTGTATTTAAATTTTTTGTTTTGTCATTAACACCCTTTGTTTTCTTATAACAGGTCAATTAAAATGTTTAACATTCATATAAACAAAAATTCACGTAAACAGCAGGCCATTTGGAAAAATCTACACGGCACTCCTGAACAACCAACAAGTGTAGAGTGTGGCTATTACATGATGCGATTCATGAGAGATATAATTCATGATCCAGACCTAAATTTCGAGAAGAAGGTAAAACGCAACATTTTAGATATACTTTCTTTATTTTACTACATCATATTTTTGTTCAACCGTCGTTTGTATCCTTATAACACGTCGGTTTTTTGGTTTATTTTGCAGTTTGACAAGAAAAAAGATAAACTTCAGTATAAACAAGAGGATATTGACGAAGTTAGGCATGAATGGGCAGAATTCGTGAACAAGCAATTACCGAAGGATAATTGATGTAGATAAATATTTATGAACAATGTTCAGGTTTAATTTAGTTTATTTAAAATGTACATAAATATTTTGTTGTAATCAAGAGAACAAAAATCAACAAAATTAAATTTTGTTTTAAAATTTGTTTAGTTCCCAAACACCGACGTCTGATTCTAATTTACACGTCTCATACGTGTACACAATGGTCGTCTTGCAGTAAATGGAAATATAACATCGACGGTAATTCTTAAAAACGACGTGTAATAGTCAAAACAACGACGGTTTATAATTAATTCATCCTGTATAAATGAATTTGTACTCATATACTACGTCCGTTAGTATAACCTTATCGACGTCTAAATAATATACAAAGGCGGATATTCCTAAATATCCGCCTTTGTATAAATAAACAACGTCAGTTATATACAAAACAATGATGTTTAATATTAATAACAACGACGGTTTATAATTAATTCATCCTGTATAAATGGATTTGTATTCATATACTACGTCGGTTAGTATAACCTTAACGACGTTGTAATACTATACAAAGGCGGATATTATTAAATATCCGCCTTTATATATTTAAACAACGTCCGTTATATACACTAAAATGACGTTTAATACTATAACAACGACGGTTTATAATTAATTCATCCTGTGTATATTCTTAAATATAGTTTCAACGTCGGTTTATTATGTTTAAAGTCGTTGTAAAGGGATACAACGTCGGCTAAGTCATTTTTAATTTAATTGTTATTGACTTTTATATTTTATTTAAATCCATATTAAATTCATAACTATATCCAAAAATTATACTGAAAACTACCAAGCATTGGAATATTGTCTCTATCCTAAAGCTTTAAAAAATATAATTTTGGAAATATTTTTTTATTGTATTTAATTACTAATATTAATAATATATTCAAAACAAAATCCGAAAAATATACCGGCAAATTCTATGCACTGATTGAGACAATATCTTGCCCGTTAAGGCCTGAAAAATGTAATTTTAGTTTTCAAAGTTTAAATGATAACAAAATTCAAACAAATTTAGAGACAAAGCATGGTACTCCTTATACTTTACATAACATAACCCTAAGGTTTATGTGATCCATTGGTGCCCATAAATTCAAAATTATGAAATCCATATTTTAGCCTACTATTGTAGAAGGCAATGTTGTAAGGAATCCATAGCAATTTTCGGTTCATTTTTCTCGTACTTGTGTATTTTTTAAAAATTATTTTAAAATTTAGGGTTTAGGGTTTAGGGTTTAGGGTTTAGGGTTTTTTGAAATGACGCCGGTTTTCTCCCGCTGTTTTTGGTCAACTACATTAACAAAGACTAATTGAATTCGGTTGACGACGTCAGTTATAAAATAGCGACGTCTTTAGTGTTTACAACGTCGGGATTTTATAACAACCGCCGTTGTAAGTAATTATTACACGTCATTATAAGTGTTGACCGTCGTGGTTGAAAAATGCGGTACTTAAAAATTTTTGACCGCGACCTAAAATTTTCAGAATTTCCCTTTAACCCTCAAATAGTTCATTCTCTCTCTTCAACATAAATTTGTCTGAAAGTTTTCGTTCTCCAAGCTCTCTCTCAATATCCATGTAAGTACAACTCTAGTCCCTTTAATCCTAATTCTCTCAGCTCTCTCTCAAGCTTTTGTTATATTCTCTCAGCTCTCTCTCAAAGCATTGGGTACGTAGATTCTCCAAGATCTCTCTCAAAGCATTTGGTACGTAGATTCTCCAAGCTCTCTCTCAAAGCATTGGGTACGTAGATTCTCCAAGCTCGCTCTGAAGCAGTTGTTATATTCTCGCAGCTCTCTCTCAATATCCATGTAAGTACAACCCTAATCTCTTCTTAAATCCATAAATGTTTTCGTTGGTAGCTATATTAGGGTTTTGGTGTTTGCAATCTTGTAATAATTGCTCTCTGTTTGGGTTCTTTTATATTTGTTTGGCCATGGGTTCTTGGAAAAGGAATGGGGATGGGAGATTTAAGCTATTTTTTTTTTAACTACGACGACGGTTGAAGGATCAAACCGTCGTCCAAATGTTTATTATACGTCGGTTGTTCATTTACTCCCGTCGTCTGCGTTTTAAGCCGCAACTGGTAGCCTAAAGACGACTGTTTCTCCATTAAACGTCGTCTTTAGGCTACCAGAACACCGTTCAAATTTCTGGGTTTGGGTATCTTAATGACGACGGTGACTATAGATGCCGTCGTCGGAATGTATATGAAACGACGATTATTTTTATAAACCGTCTCCAATATGGGTTTTTATGGGGTTATTCAAGAAATTTGGGATCTTGACTACCAAAAGTTTAGAATCTCAGTCTTGAGGTGTGATTGGATAGATAACACTTCGGGCCTTGTAGTCGACGAACTTGGATTTACCCTTGTAGATCTGAGTAAAATTGGACATAGGAATGACCAATTTGTTATGGCTTCCCAAGTCAAACAAGTATTTTATGTTGACGACCCAATGCATCGTGGTTGGTCGGTAGTGTTATCAATGCCTAATAGAGAATATAATGATGTTATTGGTGATGATGTGCTAGGTGATATTAGAATTGAGTGTGAGCCATTTTCTAGAGGGATACCAAATGTTGACACATTTGATGACCTACTGGGTGAGTTTGGGAGTGAGAACATTAGAGATGGGTGTGAAGATATATGGATTGATTGATTGTTGTAATGTATGACATTAGTTATGCAGTTAATTGTATGACATTAATTCATAGCTCTGTATATCATTTTAATTCCGATCACATTTTCATTCTGCAAGCTTTGGGCACAACAAATCAAAAATTAAAAAATAATCGGTTAAAGCTGAAAATACGACGGTCAAGTTACAAAAATCGCAAAACGAGACGTCTTAAAAACAACCAACGTCGGGTTTTCACAACCGACGTGGAATGACATCGCAAAAATGAAATAAAAACCGCCATTTTAAAAAGAAAACACGTCGGTTAATTATAATTCATTTCAACCGTCGTCTATTACAGTCGTCTATTATAGTCGAAATGTCTCTTTTTATGCTTTATGTACCAAATCGACGTCGGTTTTAGTTTTTTTGTGACGTGTACTATATTAACCACGTCATTTTTTTTGTGTTCAAGCCGTCAAAATCATTTTCAACGTCTGTGGTGATATAAAGGGTCGTGGTTATTGTTGTTTTTACGTCAGTTCAAGTAAATATATGCCATGTTATATGTTTAAGACGTCAGTTTTTTCATTTAGTGAACGTAGTATTTATTAACCACGGCGGTTTCTAAGTTTGACACGTCGGTTTTGTTTAATTTAGAGACGTTGATAAAACTATTTACGTCGGTTTTATAGTTGTTTTTGACATTTAAAATTATTTAAACGTCTGTGTTTTAATACAACCGTCGTCTATTATAGTCGAAAGGTCTCTTTTTTATGCGTTTATGTACCAAATCGACGTCGGTTTTAGTTTTTTTGTGACGTGTACTATATTAACCACGTCGTTTTTTTTGTGTTCAAGCCGTCAAAATCATTTTCAACGTCTGTGGTGATATAAAGGGTCGTGGTTATTGTTGTTTTTACGTCCGTTCAAGTAAATATATGCCATGTTATATGTTTAAGACGTCAGTTTTTTCATTTAGTGAACGTAGTATTTATTAACCACGGCGGTTTCTAAGTTTGACACGTCGGTTTTGTTTGATTTAGAGACGTTGATAAAACTATTTACGTCGGTTTTTTAGTTGTTTTTGACATTTAAAATTATTTAAACGTCTGTGTTTTAATACAACCGTCGTCTATTATAGTCGAAAGGTCTCGTTTTATGCTTTTATGTACCAAATCGACGTCGGTTTTAGTTTTTTTGTGACGTGTACTATATTAACCACGTCGTTGTTTTTGTGTTCAAGCCGTCAAAATCATTTTCAATGTCTGTGGTGATATGAAGGGTCGTGGTTATTGTTGTTTTTACGTCAGGTCAAGTAAATATATGTCATGTTATATGTTTAAGACGTCAGTTTTTTCATTGAGTGAACGTAGTATTTATTAACCAAGACGGTTTCTAAGTTTTACACGTCGGTTTTGGTGTATTTAGAGACGTTGATAAGCATATTTACGTCGGTTTTGTAGTTGTTTTTGACATTTAACATTATTTCAACGTCTGTATTTTACTAAAACCGTCGTCTATTATAGTCGAAAGGTCTCTTTTTAAGCTTTTATGTATGAAATCTACGTCGGTTTTAGTATTTTACTGACGTGTACTATATTAACTACGTCGGTTATTTGCCGTCATTATTTCATGTATGAAAAGACGGCGGTTGATTTCTCGTCGGTTGTAAACCATGATACACGACGGTGGATTACCGTCGTCTATTTCATTTTTTGTAGTAGTGCAAGTATTTTTTGTTGACGACCCGATGCATCGTGGTTGGTTGGTAGTGTTATCAATGCCTAATAGAGAATATAATGATGTTATTGGTGATGATGTCTTAGGTGATGTGAGAATTGAGTGTGAGCCATTTACTAGAGGGATGCCAAATGTTGACACATTTGATGAACTGGTGGGTGAGTTTGGGAGTCAAAATATTCGAGATGGGTATGAAGATATATGGATTGAATGATGCTCTTATAATTTATGAAATTACTTATGCCCTAAACGGCAACTGTATGACATTAATTTTGTAATAAATTGTAATGTGTTTTCTTCACTTTCATTATGCAGGTTTTGGCCACAAAACAATCAGGACATAAAATACTGGTTCAATATTATAAAATGATGGTCCTCATAAAACTGTGAAAAACAGACGTCTGTTTTAATAAAATTGTCTATAAAAAACGACCTTTTGGAGCATTTAACGACGGCAACGTATTTACCGACGTCTAAAAGCAACGTAAAAATGAATAACCACGACGGTATTGTGAAACATTTATTAACGATATCACGTCGGAGAAGCATAAAGAGCCAACATGTAATTTAAAATAACACGACTCCAATACCATAATACCGAAGTCTAAAAGGCGAGATATCGAACCTAATCGTTACAAAAGACGACGTCTTAGATCATGAACTCGTCCGTAACAACTCAAAAATCGTCGTCTTCAATTTTACCACGTCGCTTGTTATGTCATAAACGAAGTGGAAAAAGAACAATTCACGACGTTATTTGAAATCCAGAGGTAAATTAGTCGACGTAAAGTGATATTTGGACGTCGTTCTTTTACAAAAACAACGTTATATGGGAATATCCGCGTCTCTTTTTTATTCTTATGTCGTTAAAAATATTTTCCACGGCGATTGCCTAACAAACTTTGCCGTCTCAAATACATTAAACAACTGTCATTTTGTTAAAGACGACGTATAAATTTAGAAACACGGTTGTCTTTACATGATGACAACGTTGTCCATCAAATACAACGTCGTTTATAGAAATAAATGTGTCGTAAATCATGACCCTAACATATTTTCCACGTCGTTTATTTTCAGATCATATCGTTAATATAAATTTATACTGCGACTGACTGAAAATTTGTGCCGTTTAAAATATATTAGACGACGGTTGTGTTTTTAAAGATGAAGTATAAATTCTGAAACACGGTTGTCTTTTATTTGTGGACGACGTTGTTTAATAAATTTAACGTCGTTTATAGAAATACATGTGTCGTAAGTAATTACCCTAACCCCTATTTCCATGTCAATATTAATGGAAAAAACGAAGTGGAAAATTTATTTCATGACGGTTATATAAATAGTGATGACGTAGTATGTTTTAATAACGTCGTCTTTTATTTATTTAAAGACGTCATAACTGTATTTCACGTTTCTTTTATTTATTTAAACGACGGTTTTTTGTTAAAATGTCATCTATTCTTATCCTTGACAATTTTTTTGACTCATTTTTCAGTATACATGCGTCGGTTGTTATTTGTTAATGACGTTGTTTGTTATAACAACGATGGGGATTTACTGTTGTGGTTTTATTTTGGAAAAGATGTCGGTCGATTTCACGACGGTTTGAAAACCGGATACACGACAGTGAATTCCCATCGTCTTTTGCCTTTTTTGTAGTAGTGAACCATGGTGTTTAATTACTTAGCATATGCAATGAGTAAATGGAACTGACTGCATGAAACTGGATTGATAAAAACGACACCACGTATTAATATAAACATACACAAAGATTTGTTAACCCAGAAACCCAACAAGGGTGAAAACTGGGAGACCAAGCCAGTAAGAGAATCCACTATCAATGAGAAGTACAAGATACAAAGGGAGTTGAGCTCCATCTACACTCAGTAGGCAGCTAACTATCTAACCTTCTAGCAAAGCACAATATTAGCTCATCTACACACAATAGGTAGCTAACTATCTAACCTTCCAGAAAAGCACAATCTTTACTTCTCAGCAGCAACCTCTCTTCCAGTCTTTGCATGAGCATTCAGCTCCAATTACAACAGGCAAATCTTCATGGTTTGCAACAGCACCAAGCTCCAAGTTGCAGAAGGTATAATGATATGAAGTGAGTTGTGGATTCAGATTTCATCTTTCTTAATCACAAAGAATGATTAAGCTAGACAAATGAAACCAAGTGTTGTGATGATTAAACTAGAAGTAATGAACTTGAAGCATATAGTTTAAATCAATCATAACAACAATGAAACAAAAGACTCAGCCAAAATCAATGTGAATATACTTGGAGGAATTTTATGTGTATGCAATCATACTCATACTCTCAAGTAATTAACAATGGCTGAAACAATAAAATTGTTTTTGAATGCTCAAGAGCAGATATAGAATGATTTCAAAAACATAGAACCGAGTTTACATCAAAGATGCAGATTTTCTGTTTTTACATGTCTAGCATGAATGGTTCTTCTTCAGAGAACTAATAAAAATGAAGCAAGTTCAAATGAACTTCTCAACCTCTTCCTTAGGTCTAGCTTAGTATATATAGAGACTTGATTTGAATGAAGAGGGGATATTTTGAACCACATATAATATAAAGAATGCTGTTTGGTGGCTAAAATATCTGAAAGGGCAAGACAACAACAAACTCCTATCCTATGGATTGATACAGGAAAAACCAGTATGCAAGTGTATCTCAATGAACAACCTATTTGTTGTCCAATAAGGAGCAACACACATAAAGCTACGCATGGTCTATCCAAGACATGTTTGAACGAGAAGTTTAATATATGAAAAGCTCAAACCATATTTTTCAACAAAAAGATATTAAACTCCAAAGTTGTCTTTTTAGAAGAACAATAGTTTCAACAAGTTTAACTATTGTTTACAAAAAGAATAAAATAGTTTTAAAAATCTTCATGAGACAAGCTGTTCAGACAAAGCACACAAGGCAAGGGATAACAGTAAAATATCATGTGCTTTGTGAGCTGGAACAAATGAAGGAGCCGCAAGGTTTTGACTACAAATATTTAACACAGCCATAGAGATATTAAGAAGAACAAAGAGGGAACACAGGCTGTAACAGCCGTTGAAATAAAGAGCCCATGATTTGTCAGAAACATCATGTAGAAAAATAACATAAAGACTTCCCTTCAGAAAACTAGTTTCAAGAAAACAAATATTATATAATAATATGTTATTTTCAAGAATACTAAAAGAGAGAGTGGAAGGTCTGTTGAAGGAAGACTCTTGCTTTTGAAAACAAGTTTCAAGAAGTTTAACCTGATCAAAAGATATTTGAAGTCTTCATCGAATGAAATCAAGAGCTGAAGATATTTTAATAAAATATTAATTGATACAGCTCAAAGTGGATTGAAACAGAATATCATGGATTGATACAGAATAAAGCAAAACACATTTTAAAAGCATGTATCAATCCAGGTGTATCAATCCATGTGTATGAATGCAAAGTGAAAGATGGATTAAAACAAACTGGGAAGGATTGATACATAATGAAACAGAAAATGAATTTTAAGGCTTATATCAATCCTGTGTATTAATCCATGTGAATGTATGCAATGATTTTTGAATTGCAAAGATGACACTTTTGAATCTAGCATGTGCATTCAAACAGACTTAAACCAATACATATACCTCAGCAAAATACACTAGTATTGTCATAAGAGAAGAGCCAAAATATAATCTTTACAAAGTCCTACCTTATAGAGAACATATGATCCACATCAAGACCACTTATCCAAAATTTAGAAAAAGAATAAAGTGGCTACAAGATAAGCACAATAGCACTTTCATTCAATGGCTACGCTTTAAGGTATATATATTATTGAATGACATATTGAACTTTTAATTTTCTTTCTTTCTATATGTTAGATTGAATTAAGATATATTATTAATTTGCAAGTTCAAAGTGAACTTAATGGAGAAGAGAATAATGGCATATCAGAAAATTTGAGGTGGCTAGCAGCTGGTCCAAGCATGGCAGTGCCATCATATAGGAGCTATCTTATTAATGGTGTTAAATTTAACACCAAGGCACAAGATGAAGTGCGAATTGTCTGATACAATTTTTACCATCCATGCAAATCAGGTTAAAATCACATAAAATACTTGCAAAAATACAAGGCTATTGTAGTATAAATGCTCATGCAAGGTCGTTTTCCTCAAGGACTATTTAGTAATTAATGTCAAAACAATCTCTAATTAACTACTTGAAATTAAGGGCTGAGAAGGATGATTATGAAATTGTCTAAAAACTACAAATGTTGATTAAAAACAAATATGATCAAAGAAAACAGTTTTATAATCCAATTTATAAAAGCACTAGGGTTTCACCATCACCTAGCAATCCTATGAATTTTTACCAATTACTTATGATCTGCACATGCCACTTTGAAGGTTAGGTTTTCGTAATTTATATTCTACTTGGAACCTCCAACATAGAACGTATATCCAACATGCAACTCGTCCAGACGTTCAAATCAAATCTAAACATGAAAGACTCATTAAGTTTTGTGAAAACCCTTTGAAAAACCATGCAACCCTTAAGACGTGGTGTTCATCTTAAGTGAAATTACAATTATTAATCACAAGAAGCCATCGTCAATTTCAGGGAACCTTTCGACCAAAATTGCATCCAATTACTTTTCTAAAGATCCTAATGGTGATCAGGCATTAAGACAATTAGATAGTTTAAAACAGTGATTAACAATTCAAAGTATGTATGCAATCAATCATAAGCAATTAAATAAAAATTACATATTCATGCTAAGGTTCAAGGCTTCACCCTAGCAAAAGAAAATTAGTTACGCATATTCATAATTGAAATCATGGAGAATCTCATCAAGAATAAAAAGAATGAAAACACCTTAAAGTTGCAAAAACTTCAAAACCCTAGCAATTGCTCTCCACAATGTCACGTTCAAAAACAAAAAAGAAGTCCCCAAAAATTCCTGTGAAAAGGAACTTAAATACCTCCTAAAACCTAGCTGCCCATGTCCAGCTTTTCTATACCCACAAGGAAACTAAATAAAATAAAATAATAACATAACATAAAGTCCAAATTGGACTAGGACAATCTGCCCACAATCTGCCCAACCACGTTTTGGCCTCAAATATCCTCCAAATCCGGCCCAAGATAGCTTGGTTTAAAGATAAAAACAATCTGAACACTTCTCCAGAAGGTCACGAACCCATCTGAGGTCATCTTGGGCTCCAAAAACGCAATAAAGGCCCAAAATGTCACTATTCCAGCACTGCACACTACTCCTTTGTTTTATTGCCAGAAAATAACCACTTGGTAGAAATATGAAATTTTGATACGATCAAGCTAAGTGACTCACGAACGTCCTCCAACTGGAATTACTCCAAAATTCGTCCATTTGATTATGTTTTGCTCCAGAGGGAGTCGAAAGTCCTATATTGGAAATATAATTCAAAGTATCAAAATTCTTCCAAAATATCAACCAAAATATACTAAGAATGGAGCTAAATATATAATATAAAATATACCCATCATTGTCCAAAATAGTGGAGTTTATTTACTTGCACATACTATGCAAGTTGCTAGTGCCAAGGATAAAAACCCTATTGTCTCCAATATGGGATTTTATGGGGTTATTCAAGAAATTTGGGACCTTGACTACCAAAAGTTTAGAATCCCAGTCTTGAGGTGTGATTGGATAGATAACACTTCGGGCCTTGTAGTCGATGAACTTGGATTTACCCTTGTAGATCTGAGTAAAATTGGACATAGGAACGACCAATTTGTTATGGCTTCTCAAGTCAAACAAGTATTTTATGTTGACGACCCAATGCGTCGTGGTTGGTCAGCAGTGTTATCAATGCCTAATAGAGAATATAATGATGTTATTTGTGATAATGTGCTAGGTGATATTAGAATTGAGTGTGAGTCATTTACTAGAGGGATACCAAATGTTGACACATTTGATGACCTAGTGGGTGAGTTTGGGAGTGAGAATATTAGAGATGGGTGTGAAGATATATGGATTGATTGATTGTTGTAATGTATGACATTAGTTATGCAGTTAATTGTATGATATTAATTAATAGCTCTGTATATCATTTTAATTCTGATCACATTTTCATTATGCAGGTTTTGGGCACGAAAAATCAAAAATTTGAAATACTGGATTAAAGGTGGAAAATAAGACGGTCCAGTTAAAAAACTGGAAAAACAAACGTCTACAATAAAACCAACGTCGTATTTTTACAAACGTCGTGGAAAGAAAATGCAAAAGACCGTAAAGAAACTAAAAGCGACATCTGAAAATGAAAACACGTCGGTTTATTAAAAATTAAATCACAAGCGGGTGTAATAAACATCAATGACGGCCTACAAAACAACGCACGATGTATATTTCAATGTAACACGACGTTTCAGTACTCGAACCGACGAATTTGTAAAGCAGACTTTCCATGATTAAAATCTACCGTCGTCTAAAGACGAAATAAAGGCATCTCTGTTCCATTAACTGCCGTGACAGATCTTCTGCACGTCGGTTATTCTAAAACATCTGACGTCTAAGAGAACACATACGTCAAGGAGGGTAACACAAGCGACTTTTAAAACACCAATCACGTCAATATCTTGTAGAACCGCCGTAGTAGAGAATTACGACGTCATACAATTGAATCCTCGTGATGTAGGGAGAACTAACCACGTCCTTTATTTTACAAAAAGCGACGTTCAAAATATAATCCACGTTGTTTCTTTTACTGTACACGCCTTCTATATTATTTGTAACGTCAGCCTTTAACAAAAGTAGTTGTGGATAGAACTTTTTACGGCGGTAATCAGTAATATTGTGTCATTTTAAACGACGATTCTCGTAAGAGATGGACGTGAAATATATTTAAAAAGTCATTTTTCTCTATAGTCCGACGTGGATAATCATATAAGCGTCCTTTTTTCCACCAGTATGTCGTGGTTAATACATTTTACGACGGTTATTCCTTGATTAATGACATGTTAAATGATTTAAACGGCTGTTCTTTTGGAACAACAACCATCAAAGTTTTCTTATATAATTGAACTTATTCTAAAATATTTATGTAGAAAAACAATGGATACTTAAGATTTTAGGTTATTAATCTATTATCTCATAGTTTTATTCTCATGGCACATCCTTGTATGCATTTTTCTTCTCCTCTAAACCATCCTAGTCCAAGTCTGGTGGTGGTATGGCTTTTCCATTTGTCATGGCTAATAATGTTGACCCTCCTTAAGAGAATTCCTGGCTACGCCACTGGCCTCATACATGGAAGAAAACAAATCCTCCATAAAATGAAAATTACATGTCTGATGCTTTGATGCATGGATACATCAAAGTATTGAAGAAAAACCGTTGTACAAGGGGGCAGTTTATATTTGCTACCTATTGGAGAGACAAATGTGAATGCAAGTTTTTGAAACCTAAGGAGTGTAGATGTAAATTATTATGTAGTTTATTGAAATAATGAAAGTTGTTAATAAAGAAGCATGAAGAAACGTTTGATATAGAATACTTTTGTGTAGTTTATTATTTGAGATTCAAGGTCTCGCTTCTAGAAGAGTCTGAATGATAATTACATCTTTTGGCAGGTAATACTTTCGAAATGTTTAGCAAAGCGTGTTTGTACTTTGTAAATAATTAATTTGACTAATTTGCATGGACGACCTTTCTAATTGGCCATTTTGATGCATTATCATTTATAAAAAAGTACTCGGTACGCGTCCAATTATTTTTAGTAAAATGCTCGGGTTAACTGAACGCAACGTAATTATGGTCGAACATGTTAGGATTGATTATGACAAGTTTCCTACCTAGATGGCATGACATGGGCTAGCACCAGCCAGGGATGGATTCAAGATTAAAAAACAAGCAACCACTTCTAACATAAGTACCTGCTCAAAGGAGCAACGCCATTGGTTGCTTTATGATACTAGTTATTTAACTACTTTATATATATACCTACGACGAATATATGAATCGGCCTATTGGAGCGCCAATGATGGCGTTGTGCCAGTCTCTATTAGGGCTAGGCATCTATACCGTATATATCAAAACCATGTCATACCATACCGTTTAATACCATACCGTACGCCTACCAAATTAGTACGGTATCATACCGTACCGTACCAATCTTGTATGACACGGGTGCGGTACCATATATCAGCCACCGTATGCCACCGTACCGTACCGAATAGTAACCCTAAACAAAAATATACGCGAGTTTTTTTCACTCTCGACTCGATCTCTCACCCAAACCCAGACTCTCGAACTCTCTCCCACTCCCAGCCAGCTCTCTCTTTCTCTCAAACTCTTGATCTTTCTCAGTCGCCCTCGATCGATCGAACCAGGCCAAACCCTTGGATCTCTGTCTCTTTCTCACTCTCTCTCTCTCTCTCTCTATCACTCTCTGTCTCAGTCTCTCGATCTTTCTCTCTATCCCAGTCTCTCAATTTTTCTCTCTCTGTCTCAGTCTCTCGATCTTTCTCTCTCTGTCTTTGAATCCCCAAATTGACGACCTGTCGATCTCTCAATCAATCTGGAAGCCCCAAATCGACGAAGCCTGCTCCTCTCGATCACTCTCTCTGTCTGGAACTGGAAGCCCCAAATCGAAGACTCAAACTCAAATGGTAAGTTTATGTTCAACAAATTCTCTGTCTGGAATTGAAACTTTTGATAATAAGCTTTTGATTTGCATTGAAATGTTGCTGAATTAATGAATTAGGACAATATCTGCATTTATTTTGGAAAGAATTGTTGAATTGATGATTTGCATTGAAATGTTGCTGAATTGATTAAATATGTTGGAAAGAATGCATGTGAAGCAGAAACTTTATTTTGGGGTTTATTTTGATTTTTGTTAATTCTTGTCATGCAGTCTCGATCAAGTAAGCATCAGGAGAACAGTGGGCTTGCTAATAAGCCATAAGGCATAATTATCACTTATTTTGGTTTGTAAGCCATAAGGCATGAGTTTTATTTAACCATTTGGATTTGGTTGATTTGGATATTGAATTTGTTGATGGATATTGATTTGGTTGATTAGGATTTGGATGTTGAATTTATTGAATCTTTGAATCTTTGGTGAATGAATAGGTTGAATATTCAATTGGTTCATTTTTGAGTTTTGTCATTTTGATACCGAAACCGATTTGGTACGGTATGATATGGTACCAACTTTGGCAAACCATAATCCCATACCGGTTTTAATTTCCGGTATCGGTAGCGGGACGAGCCCAATACCGTACCGTGCCCACCCCTAGTCTCTATCGTATGTTCTTGGCTTATTAATTGACTTATTCTTTTAGGAATACTTTTAAAAATGTTTAGTTTGCATAGTGTGGATTAAGGCAGTTGGTTATTGTAGTTTGAGGAACACCCATATAGCAGTGGCAGTCTTACGTTTTGGAGGTCTTATGCGAACATTTTAAATGGGGAACTGGCTTGTGGGGCCTATCACACATTGTTTTTCAATGTTCCGAACCGTCTAATTTTTAGATATTTCCTCAAGATCATCTCTTTAAAAAAGCACTTGAATTCAAAATTATTTGACCACTCAATCAGTTGATTGTTATTTTAGTCTTTGCTTGAAATACCATGTTCGTCTATTATGTTGCTTGCAATTAGATACCTTATTGATTTTCAATTTGTCTGATTTTTTGCAAGGATGATCTATGAATGAAGACTTGAAAAATAGATGTTTTGATTGTAGAAAAAGAAAAATTTGTCGTGTACCCTAAAGTGTGTCCCTCAATGGAACGAGACTGCATATATATATATATATATATATACCTACGACAACTATATGAATCAGCCTATTGGAGTTCCCATGATGTGTTGTGCTGGTCTCCGTCGTATGTTCTTGGCTTATTAATTGACTTATTCTTTTAGGAATACTTTATAAAACATTTTGTTTGCACAGTGTGTATTAATGCAGTTGGTTATGGTAGTTTGACCACCCCCTTTACCCAAATTTTAATTCCCTGTTCTAATAATTAGATTAATTTAAAACAATTTAGACTAGTGCTTATATATAAAATTTTAAAAAAAAAGAACTAAAACCATGTTTCTTTCATTTTTTTTCCTTATTTTGAGAGTCTCTGGAATGTCTTTCTTCTTCATTTTTTTCTTCTCCTATGATGTTGCAAGGAATATTTACTATTATGGCTCTCACTTACACTTAGAAGCACTACTACAAAAAAGGAAAAAGATGACTAGAAAACAACGATGGTAAAAAAAAATATTGTCGCTGTGTTTAGAAAGACGACGGTAACAAAAAACCGCCGTGGATAAG
The DNA here is from genome assembly GCA_020521455.1 of Prunus kanzakura. Classification (NCBI taxonomy): domain Eukaryota; kingdom Viridiplantae; phylum Streptophyta; class Magnoliopsida; order Rosales; family Rosaceae; genus Prunus; species Prunus kanzakura. Next base: position 24,230 of record BPUM01001128.1, on the reverse strand, counting down.
TAACTTAAACACCTAAAAAATCGAGATCCGCTTGGGTATTTCTAAAACACAACGCACCCAACTTAAAAAGCATCGTCTTATTAAACATGTTTTCTCCAGACTTAAACTCTTACCCCAAGAACAATGACAACAGGTATGAAGCCACCGACGTAGAAAGTAAAGACGGAGATTTACCAAAATTGCCGCCGTGTTAACTGCTAGTTAAACACAACAAACTATTCTTAATCAACGTCGTATAATTTTAATGGAATTCACGTCGGTAGATTAGTAATCAATGCCGTATTAAAGCCATGTACCATGACGGTAAAGATAAATTTATCGATGTATTACGCCCAAATGTACTATAGTAGTAGCGAACCACGACATTAGAAGCGTAGATAATGACATCTGAATGCAAAAATATCCACGTCGTATTTTTACTATATCAACAGTCCATATAAGTTAGTACTAACCACGTCTGTTTCTTCACTTATAGCATCGTATAAAATTACTTTCCCATGTAGTTAAGTGAAAAGTATCATCGTATTTATTAAATTTATACGACTGCCTTAATCTGTAAAGCGTCGTTTTAATTTTGTATTGCTTTTTAAGATTTTTTTTATCTATTTATTTTGGTAGCCTACAACGGTAGATCAACGAAAAGACAAAATTGGAGAAAAACCACGATGGTTTATATAGAAAACCGTCGTAACAAAGAAATGCAAATGAGATCCCAAGAGATATGAAATCTTACCAGTGGGAGCTATGTTCCTCATCATAATCAAACCACCAATATGAGGAAGATAATATTTTAGACGTTGGTGGCGTATGTGTCTTTGAGATACACAAAGGCACATACACACCAAAATCCAAATTATTTGCCTCTAAACAAAACCCGGACCTTTAGAGAGGTGAGAGAGAGCCTAGGCCTGAACTAACGACGGCAAGCTTTGAGAGAAAAGTTTTTGAGAAAGACAATTTTTTTGAAAGTTAGCAATGTGTGTGTTTTTGTGTCTTTCAGATACACCAAAACACATACATCATTAACATCCAAATTATTGTCTCCAGAGAGGTGAGAAAGAGCGAAGGCTTGAAGTGAGGACAGTAGGCAAGGGTCTGAACTGAAAATTTGGCCGCCAAGGGCCAGAAGAATGCGACTTTATTTCAAGTTGGAACCCTAAGTGAATCATTGATTTCGGAGTATCCGGGACTCCGATTCCCGATCCTATAAACACGGGGAACAACATATTTGGAATTGGAGCCGATCCAACGGTCCGAACATATCGAACCCGGATATCACCTAATAGGTGTAAGTCCGTTCGACTGTCATACAATAACCAAATTCGAATCCGAGCATACCTTCGTGCTTAGGACAACATGAGGATCAAATCAGAACATAATGGGCCACCACACCATGGTCCACGCGCTGCCGCTTGAGAAATTTCCGGCGACGGAAATTTCTTAAATCACGCAACAATACCTATACCTACGTGATCAAGACAACTAGGGGAGCAACTTATACAACTAGGCCGACCTCCAATTTGGCCTAAAAGTGGCCGAAAAACACTGCCAAATTTAGACAAAACCTAGGTTTCTTTCGGACATTCACGGCTTCAAATCAATCCAAACCAACTATCAAAACATCAAGAACACACTGAGAGGATGAAAAACCATACCTTACTCAATGGTTTTGGTAGCCGGAAACGTCATGGTCGGAGTCGAAAAAATCCCAAAACTTCCCTTATAGTTACTAAACCGTGCGAAAACAATCCTAGAAGTTGGGTGGGCTGTGTAGAGGAGGAGGAGAGGAAAATTTTGGAAGTGATTTCATTGGATTTGGTGGTCGGCGGAAATTTCGGCTGTGCGCGAAGGAGAGAGAGGTTATTGGGGGAGGAGAGAGAAAGGAGAGAAAATGCGTGAGGGAGAGAGAGAACAGACCAGTTTTATAAAAAAAAAAAAAATCAAACTTCAAAAAATTTACAGTTGTGCCACTGCACTTCAGTTGATCACAACTTCTTCGTTAAAACTACGATTTGAGCTCACTACGTGTCTACGAACTCGCATCGATGAGCTCTACACAACAATACCACTCAAATCCCAAAAATCCTAACGGATAGAAAAGTGGCTAAAGTACCCCTACTATCAAGGGCAAAAATGTAATTTTGAAATTAATTAAGTAATTAACTAATTATTTAGGACGGGGTGTTACAATCTCCCCTCCTTAGAAAATTTTCGTTCCCTAAATTTCATACCTTGTTATCCTAAGAGGTATGGATACTGAGCCTGCATCTGCTCCTCTTGTTCCCAAGTGGCTTCCTCAACTGTATGACTCCTCCACAAAACTTTCCACAGGGATAATTTCAAGAACACCCAATCACCAACTGTAAATTCAAGGTCCTTGAACCGGTTATCAGCATAACCTTTTTGTCAATCTTGTGCCGTTTTAAGCTTTTGTCTGATTACCGTTACCTTGTTTGTTGTCTCTTCTATAAAATCTAGTTTCTCCAATTTCCTCTCACCAACTTCATTCCAACATATAGGAGTCCTACACTGTCTTCCTTACAAAGCCTTATAAGGAGCCATTTTGATGCTCGAATGATAACTGTTATTGTAGGCAAACTCCATTAAAGGAAGGTGAGTATCCCAATCTCCTTTTAACTACAATACACAAGCTCTCAACATATCCTCAAAAGTATGAATCGTTCTTTCAGATTGTCCATCAGTTTGTGGGTGAAAAGCAGTACTAAATTTTAACTTTGTACCCAAAGTTTCTTGTAAGCTTTTCCAAAAACCGAGCATCTCTATTTGATACAATGGACACAGGCGCTCCATGTAACCTCACTATCTCATCCACAAAGAGTTTGGCAAGTTTCACCAATGAATAGGTTTCTTTGATGGGTAAGAAGTGAGTAGATTTAGTGAGTTGGTCAACTATCACCACATTCCACCATGTACCTTCAAGGTGCGAGGAAGCTTGAAAACAAAATCCATTGTAATATGTTCCCACTTCCATTCAGGAATGGGAAGGGGTTACATAAGTCCTGTTGGTTTTTGTCGCTCCGCTTTCACTTGTTGGCAAATTAAGCATCTGTTCACATACTTAGCTATGTCACTTGTTGGCAAATTAAGCATCTGTTCACATACTTAGCTATGTCACTTGTTGGAAAATTAAGCATCTGTTAACATACTTAGTTATGTCCTCTTTCATATGATGCCACGAGTAATGCTCTCGAAGTGTACAATATCTTGGTACTACCTAGATGCATAGTATAAACTGAACAGTGAGCCTCCTCCAAGATTTCCCTTTTTAAAGCCTTATTCCTGGGTACACACAAACGAGTTCCCATTACCAAGGCTCCATCACTTCTCACCACATAATCTGTGCGTGTACCGTTCTCCACTTTTAGTCTTATCATACAAAGTATAGGGTACTAAGTTAGACGTCATTATCTACGCTTTTAGTGTTGTGGTTCGCTACTACTCTATAGTACATTTGGGCGTAATACACGATAAATTTATCTTTACTGTCGTGGTACATGGCTTTAATACGGCACTGATTACTAATCTACCAACGTGGATTCCATTAAAATTATACAACGTTGATTAAGAATAGTTTGTTGTGTTTAACTAGCAGTTAACACGGCGGCAGTTTTGGTAAATCGTCGTCTTTACTTTCTAAGTTGGTGGCTTCATACCTGTTGTCGTTGTTTTTGGGGTAAGAGTTTAAGTATAGAGAAAACATGTTTAATAAGACGACGCTTTTTAAGTTGGGTGCGTTGTGTTTTAGAAATACCCAAGCAGATCTCGATTTTTTATGTGTTTAAGTTACTTATCCACGACGGTTTTTCTGTTACCATCGTCTTTCTAAACAGAGTGACAATATTTTTTTTACCGTCGTTGTTCTCTAGTCGTCTTTTTCCTTTTTTGTAGTAGTGCTTCTAAGTGTAAGTGAGAGCCATAATAGTAAATATTCCTTGCAACATCATAGGAGAAGGAAAATAATGAAGAAGAAAGACATTCCAGAGACTCTCAAAATAAGGAAAAAAAATGAAAGAAAGATGGTTTTAGTTCTTTTTTTTTTTTTAATTTTATATATAAGCACTAGTCTAAATTGTTTTAAATTAATCTAATTAATAGAACAGGGAATTAAAATTTGGGTAAAGGGGTGGTCAAACTACCATAACCAACTGCCTTAATACACACTGTGCAAACGAAATGTTTTATAAAGTATTCCTAAAAGAATAAGTTAATTAATAAGCCAAGAACATACGACGGAGACCAGCACAACACATCATGGGAACTCCAATAGGCCGATTCATATAGTTGTCGTAGGTATATATATATATATATATATATGCAGTCTCGTTCCATTGAGGGACACACTTTAGGGTACACGACAAATTTTTATTTTTCTACAATCCAAACATCTATTTTTCAAGTCTTCATTCATAGATCATCCTTGCAAAAAATCAGACAAATTGAAAATCAATAAGGCATCTAATTGCAAGCAACAAAATAGACGAACATGGTATTTCAAGCAAAGACTAAAATAACAATCAACTAATTGAGTGGTCATATAATTTTGAATTCAAGTGCTTTTTTAAAGAGATGATCTTGAGGAAATATCTAAAAATTAGACAGTTCGGAACATTGAAAAACAATGTGTGATAGGCCCCAAAAGCCAGTTCCCCATTTAGAATGTTCGCATAAGACCTCCAAAACGTAAGACTGCCACTGCTATATGGGTGTTCCTCAAACTACCATAACCAACTGCCTTAATCCACACTATGCAAACAAAACATTTTAAAAAGTATTCCTAAAAGAATAAGTCAATTAATAAGCCAAGAACATACGATAGAGACTGGCACAACGCCATCATTGGCGCTCCAATAGGCCGATTCATATATTCGTCGTAGGTATATATATAAAGTAGTTAAATAACTAGTATCATAAAGCAACCAATGGCGTTGCTCCTTTGAGCAGGTACTTATGTTAGAAGTGGTTGCTTGTTTTTTAATCTTGAATCCGTCCCTGGCTGGTGCTAGCCCATGTCATGCCATCTAGGTAGGAAACTTGTCATAATCAATCCTAACATGTTCGACCATAATTACGTTGCGTTCAGTTAACCCGAGCATTTTACTAAAAATAATTGGACGCGTACCGAGTACTTTTTTATAAATGATAATGCATCAAAATGGCCAATTAGAAAGGTCGTCCATGCAAATTAGTCAAATTAATTAATTACAAAGTACAAACACGCTTTGCTAAACATTTCGAAAGTATTACCTGCCAAAAGATGTAATTATCATTCAGACTCTTATAGAAGCGAGACCTTGAATCTCAAATAATAAACTACACAAAAGTATTCTATATCAAACGTTTCTTCATGCTTCTTTATTAACAACTTTCATTATTTCAATAAACTACATAATAATTTACATCTACACTCCTTAGGTTTCAAAAACTTGCATTCACATTTGTCTCTCCAATAGGTAGCAAATATAAACTGCCCCCTTGTACAACGGTTTTTCTTCAATACTTTGATGTATCCATGCATCAAAGCATCAGACATGTAATTTTCATTTTATGGAGGATTTGTTTTCTTCCATGTATGAGGGAGGCTATGGATTTGTGCATCAAAATAAGCTATGAACTTTTGAACAATCAGGTTGTTGATTTTGTTTAAAGACTTGGATTCTTGAATTTTCTTTTTACTTTTTTTTTTTTTCAATTTGAGATTTTTTTTATTACTCGAGAACTCTAATCATGATGAATTCAATTGAAGTTTTTGGGCTTGTTAATGGAGAACTGAGGTTGGCATCAAAAGAGAAAGACGAGTTTTTTAACTGAGAAACTCAATGTTTCCAATTTCCTAGAATTGTTATTTGCACACAGGCGTTGAGGCATTCCGCGTTTGCATTTCAAATATGCAATTGCATGACCATGATGCAATTCTGGAGTGCCTGTGCGCAATTAGAATGAATATTAACATACATATAACATGTTTTTTTTAAAGAAGATTCCAACAAAAAAAAAACATGTTACATTTTATTTCATATACTTTAAAAGTGCAAATATAACATTAAAGTAAAAATGAGGAAGTCATAGTTTTGTAATGGATAGAGTGAGTAAAGGGTTCAATGAATTGATCCTTTTATACATGAATGGACGATTCAGTTTGAACCATGTCCATTTCATCGAATCGTTATTGTTAAATTCCAGTCAATTCCATTTATTGGTTAATTGAATATATATATATATATTCACTTAATGAATAGGGTATTTTACTCACCGAACGAACGCAATTTTCGTTAGGTAAATTCATATTATTTTGAGTATTAAAAATGTCACCTTTTTAATTATGAAAATAGAGGATTATTTTACGAAATTTTTTATTGCGATAAATATATTAACGCTGATGAAGCAAACCACAAAATAATTAATAGAACAAATCAATGTTAATTCACTTTATTTTGAGTACTAAAAAAAGTCAATTATTAATACTAAGCTAGTAAATTTGATTTCAGGGTTAGCGTTGAGATTTTAAGAGCCTTGTGCGAAACTTAAACTGTGACCTTCAAATAATCTTACATGAAAATACTGCAAAAATGTAGTCTAACTTCATATAATCAAATTTATAAGTTTTAATGTTTCAATTTGAGAAAGTTAAATACAAATATGTTCAGTATAAAGACTAGATTTTTTTCTTTTAGTACTTGTTAACTATATGAAGACTTTTTTTTTTTTTTTTTTTGTTACATTGGGAGGAAAGAAACCCCTTGGGGTTTCGAACTTGGGTGTCAAATAGGGGGGAAGGGGGAGGCCACCACTGTGGTACCTGCTCTCGAAAACTATATGAAGACTTGTATATAGTATATTATAATTATCAAACTTATTTGAGGGACACCCTTATAGGGCCCACTCCATATTGTTTCCAAGTGTTGTTTTTGTGATTGTTCTCCTTAGGAGGTGAATTGAGGATTTCAGACCAATTCAAAGGAGTGAGGTAAATATTTAAGATGTTTAATTTCTGGAAGTCTGCTTTTAGAGGTTAAATTCTTGAGGTTTTGTGGATTGTTCAAAAGTTAGGTAGAATTGTGAACCTATAGGAATGTCCGGATCGAACCCGTGGGCCACTTTGTGGCAGCCCATTGAGTTCTAAAATACTCCCCACGTCATCCCGAGCACGACGGTATACTCGAATTAGCGTTTGGTTACCGTTTGACTATCGAACGGATACTGCACCTATTATGCGATATTCAAGTTCGATTGGTTCGGACCTTTCGACCAGTTCCATTTTCAATTATATTATTCCATGTACCTCTAGGATAGTGTAGGAACTTGTTGATTGAAAATCGGAGTCCCAGATACTCCGAATTAATGACTCTAGAGTTAGGCAAACCGATTGTCGTCCGAACATGCGATTGGCTTAGATCCGACCCCTCGATCGAGACCAAATCCTCAGGACATGATTAATAGACCTTGTTGGACCCTTAGGAACTTCCTTAAAGGTCTTGCACAAACTTTAAGTCCCGGGAGTTAGGATTTTGAGTTAATGTTTGTGGTTCGGTACTTTTATTGATTAAGTTCCCATGTTCTTTCAAATAGGTACTCAGGCTCCACGTACTCCACAGGAGGGACCCTCTCATGGTCGGGCAGCTTTGGACTTGTTGTGAGTGGAATTGCTTGCATAAATGTGATTTTGATTGGAAATTGGTTTATTTTGGGTTAATGAGGTTATGGGATTTTATTATCGGGCTAGTCTCAGCTTTTACAATGTCATATGGGATTTTCAAGGATTATTATTATTACTATTAAAGTATATGAATTTGGGTTTCGGATTGTGGTGATTTTGAATTTGATGACTTTGGGTGTGTTATGGATTTTTGTTTTGGTGTATTAGTTTATGTGGTTATTGAATTTGATTATCAATATCTTTGAGATTTTCGGAATTGGTATTTATATATTGATGGGCTATGGTTTTGGAATTTTAAATATGGTGTATTGGAATTTATTATCTTTGTCTTATGGGATTTTCAGAGGTTGTTATTTTTCCTAAGTATATGAATATAATATTTTGGATATTATTGAAATTGAATGGGTTTATTCTAATTTTGGTGTTTTTCTTCATTATGATTTTTATGGTTTTCATAAAGGAATTATGGGTGTTATTTTATATATATATATATATATATATATATATATATATATATATATATATATATATATATATATATATATATATGTTATTTGGAAATATAAGCCGTGAAGGAGAGAGGAGAGAATGTGGCAGAAGAGAGAGAGGGGGAAATATTAATAACAGTATAGAATTATTATAAATGTACGAATATTCAAAGAAACAAGCCCATTGTAATTGGAGATTGAAGATCACTTGTAATAACTTATTATTCTTGTTTTGTTTTGTACCTTAAGGTTGTAAAGTGCAAGTGATCAACAAGTATGTACGTAAGTGCCAACCTAGTTGAGTTAAAAGTTTGATAGAATACTTTTGTTTACTATATATTTAATTATTTGAGATCCAAGGTCTCGCATCTAGAATAGTCTGAATGATAATGCATATGTGAACCCAATTACATCTTTTGGCAGGTAAGTTACTTTTGAAATTTTTAGCAAAGCGTGTTTCTTTTCTACCATGTAATTAATCACTTCAGTGTGTAGGACTAAAATATTGATAATATCGATGAAATATTGAGGATATTATCATTTTTTCGGGTCTAGGATATTTTGGAACATATTCATACACATATCGTATAAGTGTCAATAATATCCGAAAATATAAACTTCGATAATTTCTCTCACACTTCAGCAATATTTAGCCAAAATAATATCAATAATATCGATAATATCAAGATGAAGAAGACAATGAAAAATTTGAAGAGTTATTTACACTAACACCCCCTGAGGTTTCTTGTGTTTTCACAAAACCCCTCAGGTCTCAAAAATTACACGAACACCCCTTGAGGTTTTAGTTTGTTTTCACAAAACCCCTTCGTTGCTTGTTTGTCCAAAAATTGATGATTTCATTGAAAAAAAGCTTACGCAAATGACAAAATTAACCTCAATAAAGTATATGCAATCTAATCTCAAAGGCCAACTTTGTCATTTGGAATTTTTTTTTATTTTATAAAATCATCAATCTTTGGATGAAAAATCAATGAAAATGAGTTTTGTTAAAACAATTTAAAACCTCAGGGGGTGATCTTTGTTATTTCTAAAACCTCATGAAGTTTTGTGAAAAAGCCGAAAACCTCAGGAAGTGTTAGTGTAAATAATTCAAATCTGAACCTTATAGGAACTCTATGTGATACCAAGTCACTCATATATCTTACCATGCAATGTATAAAGTGTAAAATATTGTAGTAAATCATTATAAATAAATTATGATGGTATGTTTAATCTTCTCTCATTTACTACATATTTTCTACATTCGTAATGTTTGTCAGCTCGCTATATAATTAACTTAAATCAATTAAACCCATCTTGCAATAGATTTCCTTCCAATGTTTTGTGATAAAGTAATAGATAATTAACTAAATAAACATCATCCAAAGTTTCAAGAAAATTTTTCGAGTTTTTCTTACAATTTCCGTGGTTTTTATTCAATTTTTATCGATATTGATAATATCCCGATATTTCCCTAGAAATTTTCGTGTTTTTTGACTACCAATATTTCCGAAACCACTGATATTTTAAACCTTAATTTTTACTTTGTAAATAATTAATTTATTAATTTGACTAATTTGCACGAATGGCCTTTCTAATTGGCCATGGTGATGCATTATCATTCATAAAAAAGTACTCTGTACGCGTCCAATTATTTTGTATAAAATATTAGCTATTGAGTATGGTTTTGTCACCAAAACTCGGCTTAACTGAACGCAACATAATTAAGGTCAATCATGTTAGGATTGATTATGACAAGTTTCTTACCTAGAATACATGACATGGGTTTGAGATTTAAAAACGACGAACGACGTGTAACTATCTCTTATTAGTACGCACTCAAAGGAGCAATTCCATTGGTTGCTTTATGACAGTAGTTATTTAACTACTTTGTGTATATATATATATATATACCTACCACGACTATATGAATCGGCCAAACACGACTATATGAATCGGCCAAACACGACTATATGAATCGGCCTATTCTCCTACCACGACTATATGAATCGGCCTATTCTTTTAATGGAGTACATGATGCGTTGTATATATATACCTACCACGATTATATGAATCGGCCTATTCTTTTAGAGTGCTGCTAAACGAACCTTAAAATTAACTGAGTACACTCTACTACCAAATTATTTATTGAATTACTAATTTACCCTAATATAAAATGACCAAAAAAGATATATTGAATTATGAAACTCCGTCGTCGTCTCCTCCACCGGACATAGCAACGCTTCCTTCATAACATCGTCTCCTCCACCGTCACACTAACACCGCCGTCGCATCCGCTTCTCCACCGTTACAGCAATGCCGTCGTCATACTATTATACTGGTGTCGTGGTCGTCTGATATTGGTAAATCTCATTTTGATTTTGTTATCAAATGGGTTATACTATCTTGATTTGTTCTTCGCTGCCCACAATGTTTCGTAACCTTCCTCTGGAAATTGGTTTTAATTTGTTCTTCAAAGGGAGCAGTTTCTGGGTTGTTTAATATTGATGATTTGAAGAGATCCACGACCATGTGGGTATGCTGCAGACTTGCTACAAACATCGAAAATGCCTTTATAGCTTTTCTGGTTTAGATCCAAATAATATGTTGAGGGCCCATGAAAATTCCTTCATATAACTTGTGAAATCAAATAATAAGTTCAATGTTTATGTCTGTAAATTCAATACATTTATAAATATAAACATAGGGCACAAATTCATGTAAAAAGAGAAATTTGGTTTAGGACTGGTATTAAGGTGTTGTGTGATAGAGTGTATAGGTGTATCATGGGTATTTTTGGTAGTTAAATAGGGTGTACTTAGTTAATTTTATATTTTAATTAAAATATTAGAGTGTACTTAGATCATAGGGTGTACTCAGTTAATTTTAGGGTTCGTTTAGCAGCACTCTTCTTTTAATGGAGTCCATGATGCGTTGTGCAAGTCTCTCTCGTATGTTTTTGGCTTATTAATTGACTTATCCTTTTGGGAATTTACTAAAACATTTCGTTCATCCAAAAAAAATCTAAAATATTTTGTTTGCATAACGTGGGTTAAGGCAATTGGTTATGGTAGTTTGACCATCCCCTTGTACCCAAATTTTTTATTTTTTATTTTATCGAAAAGAATTAAATTTCATTAACCGGAAGCATTTGTTACAATAAGGACATCAAGAATGCAATTCATTAGCCACGCAGGGCCTTCTTCTAACAAAAAATAAGGACCTTGTCCGTGTAAAGCAAAACGGACAATAGCATGAGCCACTTTGTTACACTCCCTAGGTCGAAATTGGACTTCCTTAATGGAAAACCGCATGAGCAAGTCTTTCACATCATCCACAATGTTGCCGACAGAAGCCCAGTAGTCTCCCTTGAATTAATCATCATAACTGCCTCCGAAGTTGAATTCCCTTCTCTTCATGAATTTGATTAATTTAAAATAATTAAGACCAGTGCTTATATAAAAAATAAAAACAAATAACTAAAACAATCTTTCTTTCTTCATCTTTTTTTCGTTTATTTTGACAGTCTCTGAAATGTCTTTCTTCTTCATTTTTTTCCTTCCCCTATGCTGTTGCAAGGAAGGATATAGAATCAACACTCATTGGACTTAGTCTATTGGGAAATAAAATATTTAAATATTTAGACAAGATGACGTGTTTTCTCAATACCATCACAACTACGTAAGAGTGCTTACGAAGAGGCCAAAGCAAGCTTGTGAGCATACAAGGAGTTCTATAAAAGTGGGTGATTGATTGTTCTTCTTAGTTGCTTGTTTTCATATTATTGAATTTTTTTTGAGTGATTACCAAATCTTCTTGGTTGCCACCAAATGTAAAATTTCCGAAAGTATGGAAGGTGCCCCAATTCTTACAAGAAATACCCAAACGTTTCTACTTCAGGAGTTTCTAGCAACCAGGATGATACAACCGTAGTAGTAACTGAGTCTGCTACTAGAGAACCGTCAAATTCCCGATATACCTTAGCTGATATGCATCATCATGGTCATGCAATTGCATATTTAAAATGCAAATACTGAACGCCTAAACGCCTGTGTGCAAATAAAAATTCCAGGAAATTGGTTATTCATAGCAATGCGAACATTGAGTTTCTCAGTTAAAAAACTATTCTTTCTCTATTGATGCCAACCTTAGAGCATCCACAGTGGGGGGGTGTAAATTCGGGGGTGTAAAGCCACTTTTACATCCCCTTTACACCTCCGGGGGGTGTAAATATGTTTTTTGCTCCAGTGAATGGGTGTAAATTCGGGGGTGTAGCCGTGGGTCCCAGCCTTTTATGTTGACTTTTCTTCATTTTTCTTCTCTTTTCTCTGGTGGGTCCCGCCTGCAAAGGATGTAAAAATGGATGCAAATATACATTTTATTTTACATCCCCATGGTGGTGATGTATATTTACATCCATTTACATCTCACCATTGGAGACGATTCCGGTTACTCAAGGTGTATATTTAACATACACCCCCATATACACCCCCCCACTGTGAATGCTCTTAGTTCTCCATTAACTAGCTCAGAAACTCCAATGGGATTCATCATGATTAGAGTTCACACTGATTTCTTGAAATAATGAAAGTTGTTAATAAAGAAGAATGAAGAAACGTTTGATATAGAATACTTTTGTATAGTATATATAGTCTACTATGTGAGATTCAAAGTCTCGCTTTTAGAAGAGTCCGAATGATAATTACATCTCTTGGCCGGTAATACTTTTGAAATGTTTAGCAAAGCGTGTTTGTACTATATAATTAATCAATTCAGTGTGTTTCTACTTTGTAATTAATTAATTTGACTAACTCACATGGACACGACCTTTCTAATTGGCCATTTTGATGCATTATCATGCATATGTGAACCCAATTACATCTTTTGGCAGGTAAGCTACTTTTGAAAGTTTTATTAGCAAAGCGTGTTTCTTTTCTACTATGTAATTAATTACTTCAGTCAGTTTAAAATGAAGGACTAAAATATCGACGAAATATCAAGAATATTATTATTTTTTGGGGTCTAGGATATTTTGGAATATATCTATACACATATCGTATAAGTATCGATAATATTGACGATAAGATCGGAAAATATCGATGTCAATAATTTCTCTCACACTTCAACAATTATTGGCCAAAATATCGCTATAATAGCGAGATGATGAAGACAACGAAAAATTTGAAGAGTCATTAAAAATAAATTATTTTAGTGTGTTTAATCTTCTTTCATTAATTACTACATATTTTTCTACATTTGCAGTGTTTGTCAGCTCGCAATATAATCAACTTAAATAAGTTCAACTCATCATGCAATACATTTCCTTTCAATTTTTTTGTGATAAAGTAATAGGTAATTGACTAAATAACCATCCTCCAAAGTTTCAAGAACTTTTTTCAAGTTTTTCTTACAATTCCCGTGGTTTTTATTCAGCTTTTATTTTGATATCGATAATATCCCGATATTTTCATCTAAATTTTTATGTTTTTGGACAACTGATATTTTCAAAACTATCGATATTTTAGACCTTAATTCCTACTTTGTAAATAATTAATTTATTAATTTGACTAATTTGCATGAATGACCTTTCTAATTAGCCATTTTGATGCATTATCATTCATAAAAAAGTACTCTGTACGCGTCCAATTATATAGCTATTGAATATGGTTTTGTCACCAAAACTCGGCTTAACTGAACGCAACATAATTAAGGTCGATTGATTATGACAAGTTGGCATGGTTGGAGATTTAAAAACAACAAACGACTTGTAACTATCTCAGGTGTACGCACTGAAAGGAGCAACTCAATTGGTTGCTTTATGATACTAGTTATTTAACCACTCTATATATATATTTGTACCGACCCACGACTATATGAATCGGCCTATATATTCTTTTAATGGAGTTCCCATGATGCATTGTGCAAGTCTCTCTCGTATGTTATTTGCTTATTAATTGACTTATATTCTTTTGGGAATTTACCAAATCATTTCGTTGGACCAAAAAAATTAAAACATTTCCTTTTACCCTGTTAATTAGATTAATTTAAAATAATTTAGATGAGTGCCTTTATAAAAAATTAATAACAATAACTAAAACCATCTTTCTTTCGTCTGCTTTTTTCCCTCATGTTGACAGTCTCTGAAATGTCTTTCTTCTTCAATTTTTTATTCCCCTATGCTTTTGCAAGGAAGGATATAGAATCACCACTCTCATTGGACTCGGTCCCTTTGGAAATAAAATATTTAAAGTTTTAGACTAGAAGACGTGTTTTCTCAATAAAATACTACGTAAGAGTGCTTGGAAAGAGGCCAAAGCAAGCTTGTGAGCATACAAGGAGTTGTATAAAAGTGGGTGATTGATTGTTCTTCTTAGTTGCTTGTTTTCATATTATTGAAATTTTTTGAGTGATTACCAAATCTTCATAGTTGCCATCAATTTTGTAAAATTTCCGAAAGCATGGAAGGTACACCTATTGATATTCCCCAATTCTTACAAGAATGCCCAAACGTTTCTAGCAACCAGGATGATACAACCGCAGTGGTAACTGAGCTTGCTACTAGAGAACCGTCAAATTCCCGATATACCTTAGCTGATATGCTAAACCGATGGGATGGTAATTATGTCGCGGATAAATACCGCAAGATTATTCGGTGAGTTTCACACGGTTTAACTTCTATTTTTCTTATATATATATATCAGGAAGCTCACTATATATATATATATATGTATACATATATTTCTAAACATTTTTATTATATCCTTTTCAAAGGAACGTCATTGAGGAGCTTTCTAAATTGATGAAACCTCCTTATCTTGGCCGTTTGACACCTGATGACATATACATCGTTAATGATCGAGCAAGGATCAACATCAATATTCTAAATCCATCCAATACAGAGAATTTGCCAACCTATAGGAGCGAATTTAGATCTTTGGTTACGAAAATACTTGGGAGCGATAATAGTACAAGTGTGGAGTTGGAACACTTTTATCAGTTGGTTGACAAAACGCAGTAAGGGAACTATTTAATAAAAAAAATTCTCTCTTTTCTTTCCATTTCTATACTTTTTTTTATGGAATCATTTGATTTTATTTGTAGGGTGCCTTTGGATGATTTATGGTATCATCCTCTACTCATGTCGTCTAATCAGAGACTAAATTTCCCCAATGATGCCATCCCGGAACTTCAAAAAGAGAAACCGGGTGTTTGGAGGGATAAATACAGCAAAAGCGAGAGCATTGACATTAAAGCAACGATTGAAAAGTCCAAATGTGATCCAATTTTTAAGTCCTTTTATAAGAAAGAGGAGGCTAAATATCAGGATAATGCACTGGGAGTGCTCGATTACTCAGGAGACATAATCGAACATTGCCCAGAACAAATTTGTTCAGTATGCACATCGCACTAACTACTTTTCTAAACTTTTTCATACAAATATATAAGAACATATCTTAACATATCAAATTTTTTTTTGTAGAAAAAGGTTTTGGAAGAAGGGCTTACTTCATTGTTCCCCGAACGGCTCACATATTTATATGATTTCTTACGTGGCGAAGGTATTAGGATGCAGTCCATAATACAGAGGTAATACCATAACTAAAGATCTAAGGGTATATTCTATTGTATCTCTCGTTAGTTTCGAACTCTCTTTTGCTTCTAATTAAATTTTCCTTTGTGGTTATTATCATACTATAACAAATTCGTAACTTCGGGTTGATGTAATGTAAATATTTTGTTTTAATTTCCACTACCAATAACGTATCCAACCCATTTTAACTAAACAAAAGGGTTTAACGTACTTTGGCAATACTTAGGAGTACGTCGATGTGGTGATTGGGCATTGTATTCTCGGGATTCTCGAGGCAAGTACTGTTGTCATGTGACCAAAGTTTTGGGGCATCACAGAAAAAATGGCATCCCAATCGCCATATGTGATGCAAACTCATGTACATCAAATATTTATAGAATTACTGTTTCCTGCTAATGTCTTTGTTTTCCCTACTAATTCAAATTTTTTAATTATCACAAGTAGGAGAGCAGAATCTTGATGATGATTATGTGCATCTGATCCTAGCTTAACGAGGCAGCACCAAAAAGAAGTTTCAAGCTTGTTGCAACTAAATTTTTGTAATGTATCGTTTGTGTTAGTATTTATAAATTGGATTGTAGTCGATTGTATGTACAAGGGGCAGTTGATATTTGATGCTTATTTACATGTAGTAAAATTATGGGTGTGCATTGGAGACACAAATGTGAATGTATCCTGTAAACTTGGTATTTTGGATTGTCATGTGTTGTTGTTTATAATTAGCACAAGTAGGAGAGCAGAATCTTGATGATCATCATGTGCATCTGATCCTAGCTTAACGAGGCAGCACCAAAAAGAAGTTTCAAGCTTGTTGCAACTAAATTTGTGCAATGTAAATTTGTGGAAGTATTTATAAATTGGATTTTAGTCGATTGTATGTACAAGGGACAATTGATATTTGATGCTTATTTACATGTAGTAAAATGATGGGTGTGCATTGGAGACAAAAATTTGAATGCATCCTGTAAACTTTGTATTTTGGATTGATTTGATAAGTGTGATACATGAGAGATTTATACGCAGTTAAAAACCCTAGTAGAGATGTACAAGGAAACTGAATCAACAATACAAGGAAGGTAAATCAGTATTAACATGTATTCGAATATGGAAGGATTCCTGTAATGGAGGAAGGGCCTAACGACCATGAGTTGATTGCATGATACTCCCCCTCAAACTGGAAGGCAGGTATTGACGAACGAGTTTGTCAGAGAGCTGGAGATGACGACTTTTGTGAAGACCTTTTGTGAGGAGGTCAGCAACTTTTGATCAGTGAAGGGATCAAACTGAACAAGATGACTGCCAAGGGCAACTTTCTTGCGAACAAAATGATAGTCCAATTCAATATGGCGGGTCTAGTTAAGGTGAGGTACTGCAAGGAGCCAACTAGATGGCGGAATTCTGTTGGGTTGTTGAGAAGTGGACCATCATGTGTGGTGAGGTGGTGCTTGGCGACAAGTGGAGTGGAGGACGGCTTGCATTCAGTCATGGAGTTACGGTGAAGAAGATCCAACGTCTATTTGACTTGAGAGATGTGGAGTTCGGAATCATGTGGAAGAACTTCAAGGCCAAGAAAGTAACACATGGAGCCCAAGTCCTTGACATCAAAGGAAGAAATAAAATCAGCACGTCTGCCAGTAAGAATAATATTTTCAACATATAATAATAAATAAATAGTATGAAGAGCGATAAATAAAGAGAGCAGAATCCGTTTTGCTTTGAGTGAACCCAAATTATAGTAGAAAGACGCTGAAGCGACTAAACCATGCCATGCACGGGGGGCTTGTTTGAGTCTAGATAAGGCCTTTTGATGTTTGCAAATGAAGTGAGGGTGTTGGGGATCAGCTAAGCCAAGGGGCTGAGACATAAAAAGGTATTATTGAAGAACACCATTTAAGAAAGCATTCTTGATGTCCAATTGGCGACTGTCCAAGAGTTGGTGATAGCAAGAAAGAGAATAGGGTGAATGGTGGTGGGTTTAACAACATGATTGAAAGTCTCCTCATAGTCAAGTCTGGGTTGCTTATGAAAGTCTTTAGCAACAGGGCGGGCTTTGTAGCGTTCAGTGGAGCCATCAGAGTGGTGCTTAATTCGGAAAACCCATTTGCAGTCGACAATGTTGTGAGAGGGCGAAGGAGGAACCAAAAGCCACGTGTGATTCTTAACAAGGGCATTGAATTCTTTAGGCATGGCGGTATGCCACTCCAGATATTTGGCCACTTCGGTGAAATGAGTGGGGCTCATTGGATTGGGAGAGAACAGTGGCATATGCTTGAGAGAGAGGCTAACGAACAGTGCCATCAATGAGAAGCTTGGGTTGGCAAAGACTAGCACGTGAGCAAGTGGTCATCGGATAAGGGGGCACTAGTGGTGGTGGTGGGGAAGGAGCCGAGGTGGCTGGGTTGGGTGGCGCTGGGTCAAGTGTTGGAAAGGCAAGCGGTGGTGGAGTTTGGGCTGCAAGGGGTTGTTTTGGTGAAGAGAGACAATGCGGCTCCAATTGGGCAAGAGACGATGCTAGAGAAGATACCTGTATGCTAACAAAAGGAAAAACATATTCATTAAAAAAACGTGGCGTGATATGTAAAACCGTTGAGAGAATGGATCAAGACAACGATAACCTATGTGATGTGGACTACAACCTATGAAAACACATTCAGTGGAGCGAGGTTGGATTTTGTAGCTAACATATGACCCAAGGTGTGGAAAGCATGCGCACCCAAAAGTGCGAAGTTGGCTGTAGGAAGGAGTAGTCTGAAATAAAGTAGAGTGAGGTGAAGCCCATGAAGGGAATTTATGGTGTAGGGATTTCTAAAATCCCATGAAACTATGAGAAAACAAATCATCTTGCACATGCATATCTAATATGTGAACATAATGAAGCGGAGGCAAGAATAAAAGCTAGAGATTCATACACACTACTACAAAAAACGAAATAGACGACGGGGATCCACCGTCGTTGTAATGCTTTGAAAACTGTCATTAAATCGACCGCCATCTATTTGGGTGTCAAACTACGACGGCTTTTCACCGTCGTTGTTTATCTGTAAAGACGACGGTTTTTAAAGAAAATCATCGTTGTTTAGAGGTAAAGATCGTTAATTATAGGATGAAAGACGACGGTTTTTAATAAAACCATCGTGTATTGTATGTAAAGATGACCGTTTTTTATGAAAACCGTCATCTTTACTTCACAATAGACGACATTTTTTAAAAAAAAACCGTCATCTTTACATATAATAGATGACCCTTTTTTTTTTAAAACCGTCATCTTTACATATAATAGACGACCCTTTTAAAAAAAACCATCATCTTTACCTATAATAGACGACCTTTTTTTATAAAAACCGTCATTAATTATCTGTAAAGACCATGATTTATTATAAAAAAACGTCGTCTAATAAGTTCCCAAACTGCTACATTTTAGTTCTTTTTGATTTCCTATGATGCTATACAACGATTTTAACTAGAAAACCAACCATAATGCTTTATTAATGAATATATACACTCAAAAATAGTTTCTTTCATAAAACTTGAAGATTCAATAGTTATTACATAGTTAACCAATCTTTATTCTACTACAAACATAATTCCTAACAAGACCTACGTACTCCTAATCCAAGTCTTCCTCATCCAAACATACAAATGATGCACAACTAAAGTCTTCTCCATCATCCCTGTAAATAAATCAAAATGACAAAGAGAGAAAAAAAGCTAAGATTATAAACATAAAAAATTAGGTGGAAGAGAAATTTTACCATTGGACTATATTTCCATAGAAAACTTGTAAAATGAGCATTAAAGAGACCATCGAGAACCTGCAAAAGGAAAAATATATAAATAAAATGATGGTGAAAAGAGAAGGTAACAAATTTTCAACAACAAAAAAACATACGACTCACATAGAAAAACATGCAAAAGAAAAAGTTATAAATCTGCAAGCTTCCTCCTCATCTCCTGATAACCAAATCAGAAAATCTAAAAAGAAACCATAAATATAAAAAAATATGTAAACAAACCAGACAAATCAAGAGAGATAGAAAATCTAAAATCAGGGAGACAAAGAACATACCTGAAACGCAAAGAGACTAATCTAGAATTCACTAGCAAGATATAGAAGGGTATTGAGAAATTAGGTGACTTTCAAATCAAACCTTTCAACCAGCTTTGATTCTCAAATACAGAACCTCCCTCTACATCTTATGGATCTGCGAAAATCTCTCAACTCTTTCATTGATATCGATTTTTTGATGATTTTGTAGAGGGTTTCATGAGGGTGTTTCAGAGAGTGCACAGGAGGGTTTCAAGGAGGGAGAGATAAGGTTTTCAGAGACGGGGGAAAATTTGAAAATTTGTCGAGTGCGAATTCACTTAAGCAGCCTTTTTTTAGCGTGTTCTAAAAGACGACGCTTGTTAATGAGAGATAAGGTTTTCAAAGACGGGTGAAAATTTTAAAATTTGTCGAGCGCGAATTCACTTAAGCGGCCATTTTTTAGCGTGTTTTAAAAGACGACGCTTTTTATAAAGGTTTTTTTTTTATAAAAAGCGTCATCTTTACATATCATAGAAGACCCTTTTAACTAGAAAAACAGTCATCTTTACTTCATAATAGATGACCTTTTTTTATAAAAAGCGTCATCTTTACATATAATAGACGACCATTTTTAAAAAAAAAACCGTCATCTTTACTTCACAATAGACGACCCTTTTTAAAAAAAACCCATCATCTTTACATATAATAGACGACCCTTTTTAAAAAAAAACGGTCATCTTTACTTCATAATAGACGACAATTCTTTCAAAACAATCATGTCTTTACCCAAAAAAGGACACTTGATTTTTAAAAGATGACGCTTGTCATATCTGCTGTCGTTGTTTTTTGGTCAGATTTTAACTCTGAAGAAAACCTTTTTAATAAGACGACGCTTTTTTATTTGTGTGTGTCGTTATAAAAAAAATATTCAACAGTACCTCTGTTTTTTAGTTGTTTAAGTCACTTATCCATGACGGTTTTTTGTTACCGTCGTCTTTTTAAACGCAACGACGGTTTTTTCTTCTACCGTCGTCTTTTTCTGGTTAAAAAGTGAAAAAGATGACCAAAAAAAGACAACGGTAGAACAAAAAACCGTCATTGTGTTTAAAAAGACGACGGTAACAAAAAACTGTCGTGGATAAGTGACTTAAACAACTAAAAAATGGAGGTACTGTCGAATATTTTTTTTATAACAACGCACACAAATAAAAAAGCGTCATTTTATTAAAAAGGTTTTCTTCAGAGTTAAAATCTGACCAAAAAACAACGACAGCAGGTATGAATCCACCGACGTAGAAAATAAAGACGATAGTTCACCAAAAAACCTGCCATGTTAACTCCTAACTAAATACGACCAACTGTTCTTAGTCCGCGTCGTATAATATAGTGGAATCCAGGTCAGTATATTACAAAACAACGACGTGTTAAATCAATGTACCATGACGCGAGAGATTCATTTATCGACTTATTATTTTGGAGTGTACTACGACGGTACCTACAACACTACTGTCGTATTTATTTACCACGTCCTAAGTTCAAATTACCGTCGTATTTTTTCTATTTATACGTTTGCCTTCTCTGCAAACCGCCGTCTTATTTTTATTGCTTTTTAAAATTAATTTATTTATTTATTTTGGTAATATCTTTCTTAATATCTATCAGAAAGAACTACCAAGGAACAACCAAATATCTTAACACAAAACAAAATTTAATTCTCAAGTCAATCCTCAACAACATTTTCATCTTAAAAGGCAAATCTCTACTGATCAATATTTAAAAGGCAAATTTTTATTTATACGTCTGCCTTCACCCTCAGCTTGTTCAACTGTTTCTTCCTCTCATATGCAAGCTTGGCCCTCTCCTTCCTCTTGTTCTCAAGCACCTGCACAGCCACAGATAAATTCATTAGTGACTATTTGTAAGTACAGGAATCAGAAGAAAGCTTGCCCAACAAACAGTTCTTGTGTACATGAATCAAATAATTTCCAAAAACAATAACCTTTCAGATCACTAATTGTGTCCACATTTGTCTTTCAGATACCCTAATTGAAATCAGAAATATTTTTTTGGGAAAGAAGAAGTTGAAACCCTAATTGAAAACTGAGAGTTTAAAAACTCGTGAAAAAATTCATATTTAAACAAATTATCGTAAATATCCACGTGGGTTCTATTACAAATAGCGACCTCATATTTAACTAATCGACGTCGTTTTTTAACAATTGGAGACGTATAAATATAATTAACCACGTCATCCCGTAAACTAAGGTCAACGACTTTTAAAATCAACAACGGTCGGTTATGCATAAGGGGTAACATGTAATTCCACTTCTGCAAAGCAAACTTTTGTCGTGTATTAACAAGAGAACGGCGTCGTTTTCAAAACCCCAAAGTAACCACATCGGTTTCTTAAAATAAATAGTCGTTGAATGTTGAAGGACAACGTCAGTTTAGATAAACAAGCGCCGTCATAACCATGTCGGAATTCCAAAAGTCATTTGGCTTTAGTGATAACCACGTCGGTTCCTACTTATTTTCCGTCGTTATAACTAAATACTAGGGCGGTTTTTAATAAAACCATCGTTCTATTGAATTTTGGGAAAATATATAAACTTTTCGTCACCTGACCTAATGTTCTACGTTTTCTCTCGCCGATAAAATATCTCAGTTTCCCACTCATTTCCCAAAAGCAGCTTGGTAAGCATCATCGTCTGAATCTCGTCATCGTCTTCGTCTTCGTCTCCAAATCACCATTTTCTTACGTCGGAAGGAAACTTTCTTTGCACGCCAAAGGTTTCTTCTCAATCTGTTCCCTTTTTTTACATTTCATTTGAAAGAACGAGTCTAGAAACAAGATTCTGTCAAAATGAGGAAATCTTTCACTGGTTTGATTAAATTCATTAGTCCATCACTCTCACGACATCAAAAGACGACAGTTTTATCTTGTTTGCAACGATAGAATCGACACACCACGATGGTCGTTAAATTCGACCTAATGCAATCTGCATGACCGTGGTTAATAACCGTCATGGTGTGACAATTAATACGTCGGAAACAAGATAAAACTGTCGTCTCGTGGGAGAAAGAACTGTCGTTTTTTCTGTATCACATCTCAGTAAGATGATGGTTGTATTTTGTGTTTGACATTGTAATTTTTAAACCACGTCGGTTCTTAGGCTGAATAACCAACATGGTGTATACACATTTATGTCATGAACGATAAAACCGTCGTCTTATTTCCATACATGGTCTGAGAGTGTTTAATAGGACGTCGCTGTTTCGTGTTACCGTCATGGTGTTGTATTTACGATGACGGTGTTGTTTTACAACCGTTGTCCTAAATTAAATATCACAGCTGTATTTTTTTCGGACGCCGTTTCTTTATTATTACGTCGTTCTTTTAAAATAACCGACGTTTTTTTTCTTGCAGATTAATTAAAAATGGTTTTGAAATCTCAAAACAAGGAAGCTCAAGTGTCAGAGGCTCAAAGGGATGAAGCCAAATCAATTTCAAAGGCTCAAAGGGATGAAGCCAAATCAGTTTCAAAGGCTGAAATGGATGAAGGCAAATCAGTTCAAAGCAAATCCTCGAAGAGGGTGAGATTTTCTTCAACTTCCGATAAAGACCCCAGCACAAACACATTTGTTGAGGAACCAAAATCCACCCGCTGTTTCAACACAATGAGCCGTGTTGTGAAGAGGAAAATTCTAAAAATTAAGCCTGTGGTTGAGTTCAATAAAAGGGGCAGACCACATGGCAAGGCTGCTGTTGAGATGCAGTCTTACATTGGTATTTTGGCACGCACCAAAGTCCCTCTTGTGGACAAGAAATGGACTCAACTACCCAAGGACTTGAAGGAGCAGATTTGGGAAGCTGTTCAAATGGCCTATGTTATTGGGGAAGGGTGCAAGAAGATGGTCCTGTCGTCTGCCGCCAAAAAAATGGAAAGGATTTCAAGTATAACGTAACTAGGCAGTATATCCTTCCATTCGCACTTGACAAGGAGAAGTTAAAAGAACCCCCTAAGCTTTATAAGTTCATAGAGAAATCGCAATGGGATGCCTTTGTAGCTTCAAGGTTATCCCCAGATTTTGAGGCTGTGCATTCTGGGCAGAAACAGAGGAGGGCGAAATTGGAGTACAACCATAGGTTGTCTCGAAAAGGGTATGTAGGTTTGGAGGATGAATTAGAAGAAAACATGCCCGGTGAAGAAATCGATCGATCTCTTCTATGGAAGAAGGCAAGAGAAGATAAAATGGGAAACATCCCTGATCCAAAGGTTGCAGAGAAGGCAAAATTAATCGTAAGTCTCACTAACTCTTTTCTAAATTTGAAAAATAGAGTGTTTTATTTTGGTATAGACGTCGTACGTTTAAATAACCGACGTTATAAAATAAACACTACAATGGTTTGTATTTACGGCTGTTTCAAAATGAATAGCACGTTAGTTT